>BQNB010165817.1:0-14178 GCA_026074375.1 Tanacetum coccineum | reverse complement strand
TTAAACTTGTTAATCCCTACAAAATTTTGAAACCGGATGTTTGTTAATTCTGATAAGTATTCTCTGTGGGGTGTCAAAAGCCTAAGCACTTGACCGATGAGGTCAGGAGGTTCCGAGAAGAAAGTCACTCTAAAAGGATTAACTTACCTACAATGTCTTAATTTTGGAGGAATTAACTTGCTTTGAGTTATAAACTTACTAAGTTTTACATAAATTTTTTAGTAAATGGTTCAAAAGTCAGAAAGTCTCGACAAATTATTCTCTAAGGGGTGTCAAAAGCCTGGTCACTTAGCCGGCGAGGTTGGGATGTGCCAAGTAGAAATGTTGCTACATGGGACAATCTCACCTTTGAATTCATATAACTAAAAGTGGAACGTGAAACTTGGAAAGGTTATAACTATCTAAAAACGTGGGTTGGATGGTCAAAATTCAAACTGAGCACACACACCTTAATATATAATATCTGGATAATGATAACGACCTTAAAGTGTCGTTAAAAACCGATCATTGGATTTATCAAACAGTTTGTTACAAAATCCTGAAGCATACTTGTTCATGTTTAAATTATACAAAGATGTCCTATTCGAAAACAAACGTTTTCCCCAAATAATGTAGATCAACCAAATCCTTAATGCTAATTGACTTCACAAATAAACGCCCACCAATGTATCCCCTTACACATCGAGCCTTATTGACCTCCTGAAAAAACATGCTTTAAAATGTCAACAATAATGTTGGTGAATTCATAGGTTTGTAAATGAGTACGACCTGTAGACCGCAATTGTTTAGAGTGTGTATTGCATGGTATACAATATCTAAAACAGTAAGTATTGCATGATATACAATATCTAAAACAGAAAGTATTGCATGGAATACAATATCTAAAACAGTAAGTATTGCATGGTATACAATATTCAAAACAGTAAGTATTGCATGGTATACAATATCCAAAACAGTAAGTATTGCATGGTATGCAATATCCAAAACAGTAAGTATTTCAAAGTTACTTGCGTCCAATTGTAAAACAAAGCATGTTCTCACCCCAAAAGTATATTTAAAACCAGTAAAACATGGGGCTATGAACTCACCTCAGTAGTGAAGTGAATGAGTAATAATCGAGTAAGTGAAATAACCAGTCCCGAACAATCCGCAGGCAACCAATCAAACATAGTCGTATAAGTACTATGCACTTCGATAACCTAATATCGTATACAATCCTATTATAGCTCATCACCTATCTATTTGTAATTTTAAAAAATCGATTGTTATAAAACGAAAACGTTTATAATTATCGTTTTAAAAAAAACTAGCATAACTTTTCCCCGTTTCTCGCGTTTCTTACGTCCACAGTCTTCGTATTAAATGATATTATAAACAATATTACATTTTTTATATTTTAATAACCATACTGATGAACAGAATTTTACTATCATTACGTTTTATAGATTTACTTTTATAAATTTAATTGTCGTAAAACCCGTAAATGCAACAACTTATTCGTTTTAATCCCGATTTTAGCGATTCATTCGAGCATGATTGAAGCAATCTTACACGCGTAAATATAAAATATAATATGATAGAAAATTACCAAATTACCCTTGAGGACAAAGGTAAAAGGGTAAATCTTCACAAATATATATATAATATAATATGTATAGTTAACCGGGAATTATGATTCCCGGAATCGTTATTCCCCAATGATTTGTGAAATTGTAAACCACGTTGTTGTTAGGACAATGATTTGAATTGGAACAAAGATTGACTTGATTTAACTACGTCAACAAGTTAAAATAGCAAATGAAAACTATTAAGCACAAAAACAATAACGGGAAACAAAACTTTAACTATACATGCAAAACGGGAACCCTAAATGGGCAATTAAAAACCTAAATTTCCAAATTTAAAACCTAAGAATGAAAATTCTTTTTAAATAGACTCTAATTGACTAAAAAGTAAGTTTAAAGAAAACTAGAACAAAAACGGAGTTGAAATGAGCTTAAAAACACAAAAAACGTGAACGGAAACGAATCTCGTTCTTTAAAAATTAAAATTTGAATTTTCAACCCTACAGATCAAACTAGTTTTCCTATAAACTAACGATAAAATAAAGTTTTCTAAAAAAGATTTATATTTTTTTGATTATTTTTCTATTTTTATGATTTTTTAAAGTTTTTAATTAAAATAAATGTTTAAAAATAATAAACTAATTCTAAAATTTTTACAAAAAATAGCTTAAACTAAATAGAACAAAGAGAAAATAAGGTTGAATACACAGCTAAGCGAATAAGCTTGTAATAACTAAAACAGCGTATAAGCTAAAAATTGAAAACGTGTATAAAAAATAAAATGATGTAAAAGGTTTAACTAAAAAGACCTAGGGCGTTGATATTGAGTGAGAGTTTGTGTTGCTAAAAAAGTTGAGGTGTTTAGGTCGGGGTTCGAGTTTGCACACCCCCGATTACCACTCTTCCCTATTTTTTTATTTTTGAAAACTTATAAAAGCAAAGTTGTAAATAAGCTAAAAACAAACACTTTTAATAAAAGAAACTTTTTATGAAAAGCCCTAAATAAGTTGTTAAAGAGCTTAAAACTAGACAGTTACTACTTAACTTAATTTTTGGAGTTTTTTTTAAACTAATTAAGCTAGAAGACTATTACCTCTTTTTTCTCCTTTCAAACAAATTGAAATGATTGAAGTTTTTCTATTTGAATCGTGTTAGGTCTAATTCCTATTACTTTGGCTGGATTATTTGTAACTGCATATTACAAACAGACGTGGCGATCAGTTTGACCTTTGATTAATTAACAACTCTTTTTTTATTGAGCTCCTTCTTATCTTTAATATCCAGGTGGTCAAATTAAATTGCTGTTCCATTTAGTGTTTCCCAGTCGAATCAATCGAATTAGATCCGAATCACACTCTGTAGGATTGAACCTACGACTTCGGGTTTTGGAGACCCATGTTTCTACCGAACTGGACTAAGAGCGCTTCTTCTCATAAAAGATAAGACTGTAAAGAAAGGGGGAGATTGGCGCCCAATACATCCTTGTATGCATGACAATATATCAAAAGATTGAAAGTATCAAAAGAATGAAAGATTCTCCAATGATAGTGTCCAATGTAATTGAATCTCAAAAAATCCCTCGTTATTGCTCAAAGGGATCAGTATTAGGAAGGGATGACAGGATTTTGAACCCGGGGACATTTTTTACCCAAAACAACCGCTACAAGTTTGCGCTACATCCCTTCCATTGGTCTACATTGGTCATTGTAAGAATTCCTGTTTTGTTTTCCAACATCATTATCTCCTCTATTAAAATCTAGAATTTTTATGCCTTTTCGTCTTTTTGGTCTCATTAAACATATACTAAATAGTAAAATACTTCTATCTATATAGAAATATGACGGAACCCCTAGAGTCTTTTGGGGGAATATGGGGAAGAAAAGGACATTTTTTCTGTATTAACAAAAAGTAAATATAATTACTGGAATGATTGAACATTTCAATAAGTATTATCTTATGTATTACATAAAATGGAGTTTTTTCAATGCGAGATCTAATAACATATCTTTCGAGCTACCGTTACTAAGTACTCTATGGTTCGGTCTTGGCAGTTTATTGATAGAAATTAATCGTTTTTTCCCGATGCGTGACATTCCCCTTTTTTTATCATCCATAGTTATTGACTTATTGACACGGGAAGGAAATAACGAAGACTAGAGATACAATTAAATAGAAGCCCCCTGTCTTTTCTCTATTTTCCTTTTTTTAGAATAAGGAGGAAAGAGAAAGAATAAAAGTGCATTCCACAACCGCGAGACTCGGTTCAGGTGGAATGAATTAATATTCAATTTCTATGGAATCGAATAAAGAAACTTTGGTTACGGAATGAGAAGAGAATACAAGGACTTATATTATATGAAATACTGTACAAAATACGTTTAGAAATCCTTCTATCTTATTTTCCATATTGAATTAATTGTAGTGAAATCTTGCCATAAGAGGATAGCAATTTACAATTCTAGTTTGTTTTTTCCTTCTTTCGTCTGTTTTCGTTTCGAATAGAAAGAGGAAGAGTAGAGGTTTAAAAAAAAAAAAAAAAATTGAAAAAAAAAAATCCAAAGGAGGTTTCAATGGCCAAGGTAAAGATTGCGAATACCGGTTCTTTTGAATGTACCGCTTGTGTTCAATACGGTGTAATAACGAATCAAAGGCATTTCCAGATAAATTACTCAAAAGAACCGGCACAATACGCCTAATCGATTGGAGTTGCAAAAGATTAGTTCCATATTGTAACAAACATAATACGATTCACGGGAGAATAAAGAAATAGATCGAACCGAGCACCTTCCCCTTACTACAGGGAAAGGGAAAAATACATATAATATAACATATATAACGGTAGTTAAAGATAATTATACAACCAAACCAAATCCATTTATTTATTTAATTAAAGAAAGATGGCATAAATAGTAATTTAGGGGATAAAGAAATAAACTAACCAAACCATGGATAAATCCAAGCGAGTCTTTTCATAGGCATTATTGCCCCGATCCAATCGCGGGATCTAATGATTATAAAAACATGAGTTTAAGTATCGAATTATTAGTAAACATGGAAAAAAAATTATCTAGACAAGTAGAATAATTTGACCTTATAAGCTAAAAGTTAAACTGAATAAGCTATAATATGAGCAAAACTTAAGCTAATGAGCTAAAAAAATAAAAATAAGCAAACAATAAGCTAGAAGAACTAAATAAGCTCGTTTGTTGAAACTGATAACCATACAAGACAACAAGGCACTTTTGGGCTATTTTTTAAGCCACAAACAAACATTATGGCAAAATCACTATACCAAGAAAAAACTTATACTAAATCTATATTAATCACTGATCAAAAAGCATCTTGAATTTAAATAAGCAAAGAAAAAGATAACTGAAAAGCTGTGTCTTCATTTTAATTCTATTTTTGTTTTTAAAAAATACTAAGGTGATCGTTATGCAAGCTATAAATTAAGCAATTAAAATAAGTTAAATCACAAAATAAGTTAAACAGATTGAGAATGTTATCTTATGAGCTATGCTTTGAATTCCCAAGACCTAAATCTTACTTGAAGCTTATCTACAATTAAGCTTAAAAGGACTATTAAACTGCTAGCTATAAGTGATAGATTTCTGTTTAAACCATAAACTACAAATGCAGTAACACTACACTTAATTCTAATGCATAATATCACTCAAAATTGACATGAAAATATGGACTTATATCAATCTTAAGCTAATTATCAAAATAAGCAGATCTAGCAAACTAAAGATACCACAAAATCAAACCATAGCTTAAAAAAAATCTTAAATAAACTGAGATTAAAACTAAAAAGCATATTAAAACTACTTATTAACCATAATTAAGCTAGTAGAAACAGGTTTAGTGGACCCCAACTAATGAAACTCCATTTTGACCCTTTTCAGCTATCCAAACACCCTTATATTTTGAATTTACAAATTTTTAAACTAAAACAGCTATTCTAAACTGAATTAAGTAAAAACAGATCTATAACTAGGCTACATAAGAACTAATAAGCAATTACTAACAGAAAATAAGAAATATTAAGCACTACAATAAGCTAAACTGAAATAAGCACATATTTTTGGATTTCTATAAATTTTAACTAAAACTTATAATTACTTAAAAAGGATAAGAAAATGTACCTCAGATCTCAGCTAAACAGAGATCATAAACTCAATAAAGAGCTTAAACCACTAGCTTATAGCTTTATAAGCTATAAGCTGAAATAGCTTATTAATGCAAAACCCTAATCTAAACCTACTCCTGACCTTCGTGACTAAACCAAAACTTAATTACCAGCAGAACCATCCAATTCTAAGGGTATTAATCTTAATGAGTTGTATAAGAGCTTATTTCGAGCTATATGACAATTCAACATAAAATTTTAATTTATAGGGGGAGAAGAGATTAACAAAGCTGATTTAAAAGGAGATTACACTAGAAAAAACTTGAATAAAGCTAAAATTACAAATAAGCAAAAAAAAACTGACAAACTACAACATAAGACTAAAAAACTGAATAAGAAAAGAAGATCAAGATGTGTGACTGAGAGAGCTTTATATAGCCTTTCAACGAAGCATCTAGACCTGGAGTTGTTAGATGTTCCCATAAATCCCTGTCCCTTAAATCGAGCCAAACATTGATATCAAAGAATTTAGCCGTAGGATCACTTGTGTCTATCCCACGGATAGCCAACGTGGCATTCCTGTGTCAGATCCAATAGGCTTCTTTTTTCAAGTCTTTATGCCAAATACTAGTCCTTGATTGTTTTTACTTTCATCCGCGTGGCATTCTCCTTGTGGGTTTTAACCAATAAGAGTGTTTGATGATGTGTAACTCTGCCAGCATGTCCTTTGGTGCTTGAATTACTAAGCCACATATCCAATTTGCATTTGCCCTTTGATTTGACTTGGGTAAATTTTAAAGAAGACAGTGAATAGTAACAACAACATTTCCCGCGTGAGAACTTATACAAGGGTACGTTTGATTTAATTTTGAACTCGGGGTTATAACTTTTTAGACTTTGGGCTTAAAAAGGGTTGGGCCAAAAGACTTGGACACGGGCAAAGTTTTTGGATTTGGGCCAAGCAAAGTTAACTGGTGTTAACATCTTTATAAAATAAAGAGTTAACACCGTTAGGTTTAGGGACTATTTTTGCAATTTGGTTTTCTTTGAGGGACTGTTTTGGGAAATTTGGGTTTTGTCATTTTGTGCATTGACTTTGGTTGACCAAGGGTTGACTTTTGTTGACCTTTGATAGCATTCTCCCGGCTCTTGTATTCTCTTTTCATTCCCGTTTCCGTGTATGTCGGTATTTGGGGGCCGTTTTCTAGCGATTTTTTGCATACTCCGTACCTACACAAACACACAGATCAAAACAAAGAATATTACAAGCATTTTAAGCACAATTTTGTGTTTTTAGGGCTAATTTTGATATAAAACGGATATGTGTTTTCACACATATCAAAATTTCCCAAACTAAGCGATTGCGTGTCCTCACACAATATTATATGCTCTATAACTAAATACCTCAAAACTTCCCCAAACTAAATCTTTGAAAAGTAGCAAAGACTTTTGTGGAGAGAGTTAAGAAATCACAAGTTATAAAACACCTCATTCTCTCATTTTTTTAAATTTTTTTTAGGTAAAAGCTTATTTTGACTTCCATTATTTTCATAACCATTAGGGATCATAGAACAAGATGCATTTTGATCCAAGAATGCCCCAAAAAGGATAAATTCATCATCCCCGATTTTTCACTTATCCAAACCAAGCTTAAAACGAAATCACAGCTAAATATCAGAAAAGATGCTAACACTACTCATATTTGCAACTTCTGAACTTTTTACTCCCGATATTTATTATATTTTAAGTGAGTGTGCTATTTTGAATTTCAACCATGGATCAATGTTTTACAACATACTATGCTTCACGTTCCACCCAAGAATAATGAGTTTGAAGGCGAGATCATCCCATGTAGCGACTTTCGTCTCGGCACATCCTAACCTTACGGCTAAGTGACCAGGATTTTGACACCCCACAGAGACTAGTATCGGGACTCACGGACCTTAGGTTTCAAAAACTCTCAGGTTTCCCGAATATTCATAGCTTATAAAAATAGAATAGTCAAAGTTCAAAAGCATATTTGAATTTAACAAAAAGAAATCTATTTATTAATTTAAACTTAATATTAAACATAACATTTATGCAATTGTAACCCTTGACCTTTTAGAAGGCTGCAACATCGGTTGTGAGCCGGCAAGATGCAACAAACTTTTATCAGTCTCGGATTTTTATTTTATATTGCTTTCTTTAGAGACTACCACATCGGTTGTGAGCGGCAAGAGTATTAATCTTTATCAGCCACAGCTTTATTATAAATTTTTTTTATTAATTATCAATATATTCATCTATAATTTTATTTTTTTAATTTTTTTAACTGAAATATAGAGAAAGACTCTTTTTGAAAAATTCAAGAAAAATTTGAACTAAGACTAAAATTTTTATTATATATTTACATAAAAAATTGTGATTTAATTGAATCTCCACAAACAGCACGTATATTAATCTGGTTTAAGAGCTTATGGGAGGAAAAAGTAACAATTAACATACATGAGCTCATAAGATTTCCCAACTAATCATTGTTTTAGCACCCACTCATACTTAGCACACATCATTTTTCGTTCTTCGCGAATTTTCGCGAACACTTAGCCTAAAAGTTAAGGAACAAGCTAGAGCTTAACGCGCTCGATCGGGTCAAAATTTACTCTATTCTTACCCGCAAGATAGTCCAAAATGTGACAAAAACATCTATTTTTATTTTTTGAACAATTTTTAAAGTTTTTTTCATTTTTTTTTTTGAAATTTTGTGGTAAAAAACGCAGATACTGTGAAAACAACGGCTGCATTCACAATCAAATCGCTAGATCCCCCCATACTAAAACTACCATATTGTCCTCAATATGAAAATTTTATACCCCCATGACTAATTTCAAGCATAATAAGTATTAAGTGTTCCTATCAAATCTAAAGACCATTTATAAGTAAGCTACAGACCCAACGATAATCTATAAATTAGGAATCGGATTCCCTAAGTGAAGCTGGGGATATGAAACTCGAACAAATGGACAAACCATGAGCACGAGAGCCTTCAAAATCCGGGCAATCCTGGACAATAAAAATCACAAAACACGAAACACGAAAAGAGGCGAGCCCCCTCACATTAATTGTTAGAAAATAGATAAGAAGATAGAAACGCTTGTTTTTGTTAACCGAGTCACGAGCTTGACTCGACCCCGAATTAAGTTGTCCATGGGGAAGCAAATGGAGAATTTCATGAAAGTTCCACTCCGATGAGATACACCCGGTATAAAAGAATGATAAATGGAGATGCCAGGGTCAAATATGGTATCTTCATTCCCGCAGGAGAGAAAATATGGTGGAGTAACTGGATACGTGAGAAAAGGAAGAAAGATCCATACAATATAAGCGAAGAGAGGTTCACTTAAAAGTATGAAATCCAGATTAAGGGTGGGATGGGTGGGTAAAACATTAGGCACATGAACTCTTGGTTCTCTTGTTGGAAAAATATCCCCCACCACATCCATAGTAAGATTGCCCAGCTCGGGCTCAATCTTAAAGCAGAAATGATCATACTCCGGTGGAGATATGATGTGAGCAAGTTCACCGGCGAACTCCTCATGATATAAATCACTCCTATCGGCAGGAGGAAACGAATCGATCGAAAGATCAAAGATGAACGAATCATATTGAGAAAAATCAGCATGAGTAGTGGTACTGCCACTACTCTTCTCTTCAATATGATCGTCATCAAGATAGAAGGCTTCATAATCCGGAAGAGAATAATCAAAACGAGTAGTGGTACTGCCACTACTATTCTCTTCCAAATCAAAGCAGAAAGTTTCAGATTCGGTTAAAGAATTATCAAAGGTGTTAGTCTTCTCCAAGAAAGAGTTAGGAAATGTGGAGGGAGACTTGGTTACAAAATCAGAAGATGGAACGGGATTATCTTTTAATGCTTCGATGTTAGCAATAAGAAGATTGACATTCAACAATTTTTCACGAAGGATATCGTCTTTGATTGTTAGAAGAATATCATCATCGATCCCTCCAACTTCCGGGATAACAATCTCCACCACCTCTGAGCTGACGATCTCAGCATCGGGAGGTGATGCATCGACATACTCGATGTCCTCATAAGAATCGTCATCACTCAAAGAAGAATTATCGTTGGAATCAACGACAATCTCATAGTGATCTTTGAAAGCTTCAAGGGGGTAGGATTGTTACAAAGAGGCATATCACACACACTGTTGGGAATACCCTCGGACTCACTTGGGATCGGGACAAGGTTCTCAACACTAGACTTTATTACTTCGTCCGATTCCGTTGCCAGAATAGTGTCAAGATGCTCATCCTCTATTATGAGAGAGTCAACGGGCTCCTTGGTTGATGAAACGGGTAAGATTGCAATGGTATCGTCCTCGTCATCATCGTAGCAAATGGGAATCTTCCAATATCGATCTTTAGCTGCTTGATCTTCCGCAATTCGCCTATCTTCTTCCTTCTTTTGCATATATTGACCAACCATATCACATATGGATGTCATTTGCTCCATAAGCTTATTTTGAGAATTTAGAAGCTCATTTTGAGCATTGAAGATTGGATGATTGACGGTATATTATGGGGGTTGAGTTTGGTCAAAACCGGAATAATTAGAATCATAACACGGATTAGGTTCGTAATAATTCATCGGTTGACATTGAAAAGTCTCGTGAGGACCCCCACAATCTTCACAACAAGGATATTGTTGTGGAAAACTCGGTGAAGTTTGTGGAAAATAATCAAAGTTTTGATTGAAACACGGGTCCTGATTGTAGACAAACGGGACTTGAGGTGGACAATCATAGCCATGATGGGCATCGTTCCCACATAACTCACAAGAGTATGGCACGTATTGGGGTTGTGGAGGTGGGTTAAAAACGTTAGGAGAATCATTGACAAAATTAGGAGTGGAATCATAAGTGAATGAATTTCCATCTCCAGAATAGCATGTCGGATCGAAACTTGGCAAAGTTTGTGGGAGCTCATCAACGGTTTGATTGTTGCATGGTTCCGGATTAGAGATAATCGGAACTTTCGGTGGACAATTATAGCCATAATGAGCACCGTTCCCACAAGACTTGCAAGTACATCGTTGACAAAAGATATCGTCTAACGAATCACCACACTCGTAACAACAATGGTGGTCAATATGTGGAGGACTTTGTGAAGAATTTTCACCGGGGTCTTGATTGAAGACGAATGGCTCTTGAGGCAAATTAACAACATTAGTTTTGTCGTTGGATGACTCGGAAGGGTTTAGAAGGTCTTGGAAAAATTCATTTTCATCAAAAATTTCCCTCAATTTCTTTCGTAATAGAGCACATTGTCGACAATATAGACCATCAACCGGGTCTCCACAATTGGGACAATTATGAGGGGGTCGTTGAGACGAGTCGGGTGTTTTATTAGGATCACGAACAAACTTGCCAACGAAACCCCCTTTAGAACAAGCACATGATTTATTGTGCAAAGCTCCACAAGACGAACACTCTTTAAACGTGATTTCAAAAATAAGGGGTCGTTGAGACGAGTCGGGTACGGGAACAAGAATCTTGTCTTCAAGACTCCCTTTTGAACAACCACAGTTTCTAGTGTACAAAGCTCCACAAGACGAGCATTCTTTAATCGCGTAACGATAGTCGAATGACGCCATAAGAATTAAACAATTAAGAGGGTTAAGAAAAGAATTAAACAATTAAGAGGGTTAAGAAAAGAATTAAATGGATAAGAAGAAAAAGAAGATTACTTTTGGTTTTGTCGGTTTTTTAAGCAAATATTTTATTCACGGACAATATTGAGAAGAAACATAAACCAATTAATCATCGTTTCACGGTAGCTTCTCTCAAAAGAAAAACGCACAAAGGAGCGGAGGAGCGGAAGTGAAAGCGCATAGTATTAAAAAACATTGTCTCCTTTGGGTCGTAGTTCCTCGGAACAACCCTCCTTATACCCCTCTTATAGTTTGTTAATCTATTAAAGGTGAGCCGTACCTCACAAGTGACACAAAGGCAAGTTTTAAATCTTTTGTTCGGAACTTATTTTCATAATGCTCAGTTTGAAAGATTATATTGATGATGATTTTTATTTACTCTTATATATAAATTTAAATATATAATAAAGATCAAATCTACAATTCAATGAAACCGGAAAGTTGTATGAGTTATTTCACGGGTCGTTTATCCCCAACAGGCAGTGATTTGAAATCGAGTTTTGGTTTGTGAAGATTGCTTGAATGGTCAAAGATTTAATTGGATTCTATTTCTACAAGGGAGGTGATATGCACACCATACAAAGTGATGTGCACACCACAAAAATGCATATGTGGTGTTGTACCATAAGCATTACACATGTAATTTTGTGGTGTGCACATCACTTTATGTGGTGTGCATATTTCACTCCCATTTCTAAATTAAGAATCGCAAAAAAAACAAGTAAAAGAATTACGGGGAAAAATAATGCAATCTACACTAAAACTATCAAGGAACACAATTATACTAAAAAATGTAAACGGGAATGTGGAAAAATAACTCTAAAAACCCTATTTTTCAAATTTTTAATCAAAATGATTTTTTCACTTTTACTAGAACTCTAATCAACTAAAAAGGTAAATTAAAGAAAACTAGAAACAAAAGCGGAATCGTTTTGGAGCTTTAAAAACACAAAAAAAAGAAGTGAACGGGAAACGAATCCGTTTCTTTAGAAAACGAACTTTTGCAAAAAAATGACCATTAGAGAGCAAATTTATTTTTCCTAGGTCCTAAATGATAAAAGAAAATTTTGAAAAAAAGAATTTTATTTTTTTGACTTTTATTTTATTTTTTATGATTTAAAAACAGTTTTAATGAAAATTAATTATTGAAAATAGTAAACAACTTGTTAAAAATCTCAAAAAATTACATAAAATAGTTCTAACTATGAATAATGTAGGAAAAATACAATCTTTGAAAGAATGCTTATAAATAAGCTGAAAATAAGCCTCAAAGGGCTGAAAAGCAAAAGGGCTAAAAGGCCTTATAAATTAAATGGTGTAGTAGAAAACCAGATGGCCCTACTGGCGCTACTGGCATTGAGAGTGTGTGTTAAGGACGTGTTATTGTGTTTAGCAAAGGGTATAGTTTCATGGGTCCCCCCTATGTGTGTCATGGCCTCGGTATTTTTTAAAACAATTTTTTTTAATTTTTTCTTTTTCAACTTACAAGATAAGCTTAAATAACAACTTTTTAAAAAGACGCTTTTTACAAATCTTAAAAATAAGCTAGGGAATAAGCAAATAATAGTGACAGGTTTGGCTAAATAACACTAAGTCTAAATACTCTAACTGTTAAGCTAATTTTTTAAGAACAATAAGCACACGAAAAACTAACTAAGCTAAAAAAGCTAAAAACCTTCTCCTAATAAGCAAAAACAAACAAAGATAAGCAAAGAATACAAGCTAAATAAGCAGAAAATCAAAATGAGCTAAATGGCTAAGTTGTTTGGCATTTTAAAACATAATAAGCAATTGAAAATGGAAAATAAGCTAAAGCACATAAACTACTACCTAAATAAGCAGAATGAAGAAAAATAAGCCAGGAAAAATAAGCAGAAAAGGCAGAAAAAGCAGATAAGCAATAAGCACAAACTGAAAAAAAAACAGCCTAGGGGACAACCGATAGGCCTATTTTTACGCACCAAAAAGCAAACTACTGGACCTAAGGCTTATACCATTGGAAAGCTCAGCTTATTGGCTTTCTAAAACAACAAGAAGATAACACTTTGGAACTAAAATAAGCCACTGAAAAGCTAATAGAAAAGGACAGTTTACAAAGGGTATGCAGTTTAGAAAAGACAAAAGGGCATAAGCAGGCTTAAGAATAAGCAACCAAATAAGCTCCAAACTCAAGACTAAGCAAAATCAGATGGAGTGTGGCCTAAAATGAGCTTATGCTAAAAATTTTGAAAGCTAAAACCATCTTAAACTATCTGATATATGATAATGAAAAAGGGTGTTTTAAAAACTTACAAAATGACTTGACAGTTGACAGTTTTTTAACTATAACAAAAGGAGACTTAAAGAAAATTTTACTACTCTATCTAGACTCTAAAATGGGACACAAAAACTTGACTCACATACAGGATTTGAAGCAAAATCAATTAAGTTCTTACAAAACTGTTGTCACCACAGTTTTTAAAAAAGCTTTGAGAAAATCCTTACAACAAATTTCCAAAATGAAAAACCTTGAAAAACAGAATGATAACAACTTAAAAAGGATGTTCAAAGTGGCCAAGGTGACCCAAAGTTTTTTAAAAATAGTTTTGACCCTTTTTTACTCCTATCCCAAAACCTCTTAAAGAGTGAAAAATCAAAATTTAAGCTTATAAAGGCTGATTTAAGCACAAAGATTTAAAAACAAATAGCAAGCATGCAAAGTTAAGCTAAAATAAGCACAAAACAAGCAATAATAAGCACTGAAATAAGCCAAATAGCAATAAGCAGTTTCAAAA
>BQNB010165816.1:3529-14178 GCA_026074375.1 Tanacetum coccineum | reverse complement strand
TGGACTGTTGATCCACCATTCTCTCAAAGTTCAAAGAGTTCTCCTGATGCTAGATATAAATATTTAGGAGATGATGAAAAGAAGGTTACTAAAGAACCATGCAAAGAAGGTGATGATTCAAGTAAAGATAGTGAATGTAGTGATCAAGAAAATGAAGATGATGTTAATAGCACTAACAATGTTAATGTTGCTAGCACAAATGAAGTTAATGCTGTTGGTGAAAATACAAGCATTGAACTTCCAGATGATCCAAATATGCATGAATTGGAAGATATTGTTTATTCAGATGATAATGAAGATGTTAGTGCAGAGGCTGACATGAACAATTTGGATGCATTTATGCCTGTTAGTCCTATTCCAACTACAAGAGTACACAAAGATCATCCAGTTGAACAAATTATTGGAGACTTGAATTCAGCACCTCAAACAAGAAGAATGACAAAGAATTTGGAAGAACATGGTTTGTTTAGTTAAGTTCAGCAAAGAACAAACCATAAAGACTTTCAAAATTGCTTGTTTGCTTGCTTTTTATCACAAGAAGAACCCAAAATGGTAATTAATGCATTGAAGGATCCAAGCTGGATAGAGGCTATGCAGGAAGAGCTTCTACAATTGAAGCTATAAGAAGTTTAGACTTTAGTGGAGATTTACTAAATGGCAAAAGGGCCTTAGGCACTAAATGGTTCTTCAGGAATAAAAAGGATTTAAGAGAATTATATTAAAATAAAGCAAGATTTGTTGCTCTCAAGGTTACACTCAAAAGAATAGATTGAGTTACTATGATGAAAGCATTTTGCCCCAGTTGTAAGAAATTAATGCAATTAGGCTATTTTAGCCTATGCATCAATTTAAAGACATTGTGGTGAACCAGATGGATGTCAAAGTACTTTATCTTTATGGTAAGATTAAAGAGGAAATCTATGTTTGAGTCAACCACCAGTGCTTTGAAAGAACCAGACTTCCCTGACAGCAGTATACAAAGAAGAAAAGGGCATCTTTATAGATGCATCAAGCTCCCAGAGCTTGGTAATAAAACCTTGTCAACTTAATATTTGTTAGACAATGGGTTTCAGAGAGGAAAGATAGATAAGACTTTGTTTATCAGAAGGAAAAAAAGTAATATTTTATCAGTTCAAGTATATGCAGATGATATCATTTTTTGCTCTACAAAGAAGTCATTATTCACTGAGTTTGAGAAGATAACGAATAAGAAGTTTTAGATGAGTTCTATGGGTGAACTCACATTCTTCTTAGGACTAAAATTAAAGCAGAAGAAGGATGGGATTTTTATCAGTCAAGACAAGTATGTGACTGAGATTTTGAAGAAATTTGGTTTTACTGATGTCAAGACTGCAAGCACACCTATGGAAACTCAAAAGATTTTGCTCAAGGACGAAGATGGTGAAGAAGTGGATGTTTATTTATATCTCTGATAAGAGTGATTGGTTTATTGATGTATCTGACTTCTTCAAGAACTGATATTATGTTTGCAGTGTGTGCGTGTGCAAGATACCAAGTTAACCCAAGAGTGTCACATCTTCATATTGTGAAAAGAAAATTTAGAATATCTTAACGCGAGCAACCCTAAATTGGGCCTTTGGTTTTTAAAAATTCACCTTTTGAGTTGGTTAGCATAACCTGATAGATGATTATGCTGGAGACAAGCTCTGAGATAGGAAGTCCACAATAGGAGGTTGTCAATTCCTTTAGAAGTAGAGTTTATATCAAGGCAATGAAAGAAATAGACGAGGTGCAAATTCCCACAACAAAGCTGAATATTACTGCATTCAAGTTGATGTAGACAAGTGCTTTGGATTAAGAATCAATTACTTGATTATGGGTACAATTTCTTGCATACCAAAATCTTTATTGATAATAACAGTACTATTTACATAATTAAAAATCCTATTTTTCATTAAAAAACAAAGCATATAGAGATTAGACATCACTTTATTAGGGATTGCAATGAAAAGAAGTTGATTCATATGGTTAAAATCCAACTGACAAGAATGTTGCAGATTTACTTACAAAAGCTTTTGATGTAAGTAGGTTTTAATATTTGATTACTAGTATTGGTGAAGAAACATGTAATCTAATAATCTACCAAGAACAAGAGAGAGATGTGGGTTGTGATGTTTAGTGAGAGAAAGTATATGGAATGGATGAAGTGTTATTACTATGTGGAAAATGGAACAATGAAAACAACCAACCTCTCTCCAAGCTAGAATAGGCTTATATATTACATGATGGCCGGCCCATGGGCATGATGGCATCGCCATGGGCCTAGCCGTTTAGCTCATACTTAAACATGACACAATCTACGAGCTAAGAACCTGTTACAACTTGGAGCAGTGACCGACACTTTTTTGAGGGAGGGGGGAGGCGCGTGTTATCCAAAAATCTCCCCCCTAAGGGAGGTCACCCATATTTTACAAACCTCTCTTACGCTAGCATACTATGCTTTGTCTTAGTCTTTAGCTTGTCCTTTTGTCACATTCTCCTGTGAGTATGTTTGTAGTGATCATTGATTTCTGAGACAAAGGCTTCAGTTCCTTGAACTTGTATTTGACATGTGATTCTTAAGCATCTTTGAGATCATCAATCAAGCACAAATCCCTTATCCATCTTCGAAACTTTGCCATCTTGTGGATTTGTGATTTCTAAACCAACATGCTCATACCTTTCTCGAATGGTTGACTTGACAAAACTTAATGCTACGTATTTCTTGAGATTCGTTAACTACAATACTTCGTCACTTCGAGAAAGACGTTCGTTATCAGAGTAGCGAAAGTCTTTAATATGTTATTTTGAGCCTTTCGTGAAAGTCCTATGTTTGTCTATCGGGTATGCGCATGAGGCTATGGATCTCTCGTGAGTCAGCTAGAATAGAAACCTTCACCATCATCTTTAACATAGCCTGCATAAAAACAGTTACAATCAAAGCGGGGGAGACGAATATGGGCGTCTTTGCTCATTTCGCCAGGTTTGTTGTAGTTACCGTTTAAATCCTATGAGGATCGACCTCGTTGATCAGATAGATATCAATTTTAAGAAGAATCTTCTAACAGGATTTCAGCTATCGTCATGAATCTTTCTAACACATGCGATGATTTGAGATTCATCATTCCTCAGCATGTTCTCATTATTGGAACGACTCAAAGCAGACAGCACGATAAGAGTGAACCAGTGAGTTACTATCTCACCGATTGATATAGAAAATCGATTTGAAAATCAATCGACGTGTCACTTGATAAAGTGGTTTTGTGACACATCAAGAGTTTTAAGCAATTCAAAATTCTTTAACCGTCCATCCATAACCTTCCTGGAACAATTTTTGATTCATAAAGACGCAGCGTCACTATTATTGCTTCTCCAGTTTCACAAGCTTGATTCCATAAGAATCGCATCAAGTCACCTCCATGAGCTTGTTGATGTTGGCTCAAGCAGGATTTCATCTTCATTGTGAATACTTAAGTATCACTCGATGTTCTGGCAAAATCACAAGTGATCTGCGTAGACTCTAATGATATTATTGATTTCATATTAGTGAGATAACAAGCTAAATTATGACAAGTGTCCTAATGAGATTAATGGATGATCTCTTTTGGCTCTAGACTCAATAGTGCACTTTTAATTTTAGTGATCGGAGGCTAGAGCTGAGTGCCACCTTTTCAATATCAACTAACTCGGAGTGAGAAAGTCAATAGAAATGAGTGTATCTCCGTGAGTTTTAAAACAAAGTCTTTCCAACTTTGAGTGGCTAGGAGGGGTTTGTGCATAGCGTCACTGGGTCCATGACTGTCTTCAATGTCAGACAACACCTAAGTGTTTCTGACAGCATATGTATTGACCCGGTTTCTGCCTAAGTGTATGGAGGGCTTCTTTCTTTTCACCCTTTATCCTTACATTTCTTTTTTATTCTTCAACCCCTTCAATGCTTACCGAGACTTCATAACTAACACCTTGTTGGGTTTGTTCCAGTGTTAGCTCCATCTTAGTTGGCATTATTCCCGATTCTCACTTTTTCTCCTTTTGTATCATACCTAAGGACTTCTACACTAGCTAGTAGATATCCCTGGGTAGATCCCTCCGGTTCTGGCTGGATCATGGGATTTGAATACCTAAGCCTAACCGCCTTATAACTTCATAAATTTAAGTACATGGTCGGTCTTTTGGGTATTTCATCACAATCCTTCCAAAAACATTAAAAATTTCAATCAAAGTGTTTGATATAAATATCAAAAGATTTACACTTTGAGAGTTTTTCATCATCACTAAAAGCTCCCCCTTAACATGTGCATCAATATCGTAGTACATGATAAGTGTAGATTGTACTGAGTCCATTTTATATGATCACATTTCGATACAAGTTAAATTCAGTTTAATCACATTTTCTCTCCTTATCCAAAATGTTAATCCCTTGATATTTTGGATATCAATTGATTAAACATCCGAGGACAAAAATGTTACAGAATAACTTATAGGAACATTTTAATGCTCCCCCTCAAATTATGAGGGATATGATATAGTGTTGAGTACGAAATTTTGAAAGATTTTGAATTTTGTGAAAAATTCTTGAAAAATCATCGTACTCGAACACCACATAAGCCTAAGTCTTTTACTACTTATGTACATATTCACATGTTTATTATATACGAAGATTTGACCTGAATGATGAGAACATCATATGATGAAATCATATGGTCCTTTGTAGCCGCCGTAGGTCTCCTTCGTACAATCTCCCACCAACGAACTTTTCCAAGCTCCTCATTAACCTTCTTTCTTTCAAGAGGTTGTCAATCTGATCTTTCTCTGTCCAAGCACTCTTCAGCGTTGCTTCAACTTTCTTTCCAAGTTATGAAAGTCTTTGCATCAAACTTCGAGGATAGAACAGATTCAGATACATATGTAACTTGAGCTTGTGTGGTTGGTGATGTCGGTGTTGAAGTTGTCTTAGCTTCCCCCTAAACCAGCAATCCTTTCTTGAGTAGATTCAGAACTTTCTTGCAAGCCGCATCAAGCAGTCTTGATGTATAAAGCCCAGATATCCGAAGTACACAATTAACCCTTTCAAGAACTTGATACCGCAACACCAAAGTCAATTAAGTCTTGGATGAGCGCATTTCTCTCTTCAGGATAGTTATTATATAAATTGTAATACCAAAGTCAACTAAGTCCCGAATGTCATAATTATTCCCTCTAAGTAGTCGAAATGATAGAACCTAAGTCAACTAAGTCCTAAATGTACTCATTTCTTTCTGCAGAATACTGACTGACTTAAGGAATCATCATACCTATGTGTACCTCTTCTATCAAATATATCTACTTCTTTTAAGAATAAGCTTAGTGATTGACCGGTTGGGCAAGACACTAATTGAATCAGAAAGAACTCTTCTCACGTTTTAAATAATTATACTCCTAACACTTCCCCATAGGGACTCAAATGATGCATACTGGCTAATGACGAGATGTCTCTTCCACCATGTGGTTAAAATAGTGCACCCGAAAGATTCAAAACAACCTAAAATCAAAAGAATCTAACCTCAAAAGAAGGCCAAGGACACTATCAAGTATACATCTACTCCTTCCCCTTCCTGGTTTTGACACATCGGAATTAGCAAAACCTTATACGCATACATATTCGAGATCGTGTTTGAAGAATTAATAAGCTTAAATATATTCCGTGAGAATCAACTTCAAGGCATTTAAAACTATGAAAGTATTTCCAAGCATTCCTAAGTCTTTTACAAACTATGAGGTGTTGGCAATATTGATCGTCTGTAGTTTAAAGCCTGAATTTACTAAGTCTCTAAGTCCATAAAGATTTAAACAAATGACATCTAAAGCACTTGAAGTTAATATAAATTAACTCCTCTTGAAATTGTTATCCGTCATTATCCAAAACTTTATCCATTATTTCATGACTTATTTTGAAATACAATTTTACAAGATTATTTGATGACGATTTCTCCCCCTCAAATAATGACCCGTTTTCTATTTAAAGAGTTGTTGTCTTTGTTTGAGTGGTCGAATTATCTTTGAAAAATCTTTTTGTGATTACTGAAAACACTGATTCATTATGAAGACAACTTTTTACCAATGAAAATAAGATTTCTCTTATTTTAACACATAAGCGCACTGACACGTACACTCATGGAAACATAGAAAGCACGGGTTGTGATACAAAATAATCACAAGCCTTTGCATGGTCATAAAGTAGATCATGCCCGAGAATAAATTCCTGTTGAGAGGTTAAGTTTTCTTCTTGAAATACTTGCCTTTAAGATGATGATCAGGTCGCTATCTGAAATAATAGCAAGCCATTTGGCATGTTTTGAAAACATTTGGAACTTCTGCTCGAACTTCATTTACAGGCTCGTATCATTATTGAATGACATTTCTAAGACCGTAAATGTTATCGATTTTCAGAAGACATGCCATTTGAAAACTTCTTTTTGTATTTTTCTCATTTTTTTTTAATTTTGTATTTTGTTTTTGAAAAAATTATATAAAAAGAAAATATTTTTATATTTTTGAAAAAATGAAAATCTTTTTGGTTTTATGTTTTAAAAAAAATATACAAACTGATACAGAAACTTAAATAGGTACCAACAACTATTCAACAACCTTCCATCTCTGCCAATTGTTTCAGAGTCTCCGGCGTAAAACTTCGCATTTCTAGCTTATTGATCATATATTCAATTCTATTTCGGCCAAGAGCTTTAGTGAAGATGTCTGCCAGTTGATATTCTGTATTGACAAAGTAAAGGTCGATCACCCCATTCTCAACATGCTCCTTGATAAAGTGAAATTTAATGTCTATATGCTTGGATCTGGAATGTTGAACGTTGTTGCAGCATAAGGCAATAGCGCTTTTGTTATCACAGTACATTTGAATTTTATGATCCAAAGCCATAGTCGGTAAGCTGTGATCTCATCCAAAGGATTTGAGCACAACACCGGACAAGCAATATATTCAGGCTTCCATACTAATATCGCAGCGCTTCTCCCGTTTTAGACGGCCAGCTAACAATCTATCACCCAAAAAGTTGGCATACTTCCGAAGAGTGTTACGGCGTGGTACACAACCAACATGATCCGCATCTGCAAATGCTGTTAGAGCAATCGAAGAATCCTTCGAATACCATAGTCCTCGATGTACGGTTCCTTTTAGATACCGAAAGATCATTTTTACCGCATTTAAGTGCTTTTTGGTAGGCCGAGCCTGTTACCGGGCACACATGCATATAGCAAATTGTAGGTCAGGTCTACTTGCTGTAAGATAAAGGAGGGTGCCAATCATACCACGATAGTGTGACGGATCTACGGCTTTCCCTTCTTTATCCTCATCCAGTTTGGATTTCTCCACCATTGGAGTATCCACTGGGTCACAAGAATCAAAACCGTATTTCTTTAAAGATTCAAGGGCATATTTTGACTGGTTAATAAAGATGCCTTTGGGACTTTGAGAAATTTGTAATCCTAAGAAAAATTAGATTTTGCCCATCATTGACATCTTAAGTTTTGAACACAAGATTTTAGAAAATAGATCACAAAGTTCAGGTGTAGATGCAGCAAAGATAATATTATCGACATAAATTTATACCAGAAGTAATTCCTTGCTGTCTCTGCGGATGAACAATGTAGGATCCACTGAGCCTTTGAAGAAGTCTTGGGATATCAAGAACGAAGACAACATATCATACCATGCGCGTGGAGCTTGTTTCAACCCATAAAGAGCTTTCTTTAGCTTATACACGTGATTGGGGTTATCTTTATCCATGAACCCATCTGGCTGGCTAACATAAACCTCTTCTCGCAGATCACCATTCAGAAACGCAGTCTTCACATCCATTTGGTATACGACCATGTTCATATGAGCAGCAAACGCGAGAAAATCCTTATAGCCTCTAATCTCGCAACCGGAGCAAAAGACTCTTCAAAATCGATTCCCTCCTCTTGACCGTAACCACAGGCTACTAATCGAGCTTTGTTCTTCAAAATTCCTCCCAGTTCGTCTAGTTTCACTTTGTAGATCCACTTTAAAGTAATCATCATAACTTTGTATGATCGGGGTACGAGCTCTCATACTTCAAGTCGTTCGAACTCATTAAGTTCTTCTTGCATTGCTTCAATCTAACAGGCTTGAGTCAAAGAATCTTTATACGTCTTGGGTTCAATGGCAGTGAGGAAAGCATCGTAGTAACAGAAAAGAGCTTGCTCATGTAATTGCAGCCGAGTGGAAACTGGTCTTTCGAGTTTACCGATTATGTTTTCAAGTGGATGATCCTTAGTCCATTTGCTATTGTGTTTACAAATTTGGTGATCAGGGTGCACTATTGTATGAATAGAATCCGATGATGAAGATCGACCAGAGGGGATTTCTAGAATTGGAACACCAAAGTACGGATCATTACCCATATGTGCAACTTTAATATCATGGTTATCTTCTTCAACATCGTTCGAAATGACGGGAGGTTCGGTTTCGGGTGTTGTTTGAGAATTACTTAGAGATGGTGCATCTTGGTCAACTGTAGTTGATGAAGGTGAATAGGTTGAGTCAGCAAGAACTGGAGCAATTACTTCATTAATTGGAGCAACAACTTCAGGAGCTGGATGATCAACACTAGGTGAAGGATTGAGAAATTCATCGAACAACGGTTGAAACAACATATCCCAATCAGTTCTTGAAGGTGGTACAAACGGTGTTGAAGGAGGAAAGTTTTGCACGAGTCCTGAACTGATTGTTGCAGGAGTCATTTCATGAAGTGAGGGTCCTGAACTGCTGTGTTCAAAAGCCATTGCAGTCAGCTCATCAAAGTCAACGTGAATGGTTTCAATTATTCGTCTGGTACGTCTGTTGTAAATCCGGAATGCCTCTTCGTGGGTGCATAGCCAATGAAAATACCTATATCGGCCTTCGGTTGTAACTTGCCCAAGTTCTCGCTATCATTCGTTGGGTAGCAGAGTGCACCAAATACATGAAGATACGATAGGTCGGGAGGTTTGTTGTGTAGAAGCTCGTATGGTGTTTTACCATGTCGACGGCGTATCATGGAACGATTTTGGGTATAACAGGTTGTAGCAACCGCTTCATCCCATAGAAATAAAGGAGCTTTTGCATAAATTAACATAGTGTGGGCTGCTTCAATTTGCGTATGATTTCATCTTTCAACGACACCGTTTTGCTGTGGAGAGCTGGCAACAGATGTTTCATGAGAGATGCCAACTTTCTCATAATATTCACGCAATATATGATTAACAAACTCAGTTTCATTATCTGTTCTGATGCGTCGGACGGTTTCCTTAATTCGTACTTGGATCATCTTCAAAAAATTGATAATAAAAGCTGGAGCTTCATCTTTTGATCGCAATCATTTTACCCATGTAAATCAAGAGTAATCGTCAACAATAACAAGGATGTACTTCTTTCCATTGACACTCGCAATACGCATTGGTCCACACAGATCCATGTGCAACAGATAGAGTTTTTCTTGATTGGTGTCCTCAGATTTGGGTTTGTGAGGTTACTTCGTGCTCTTGCCTATTGCACATGCAGAACACAAATGGTCCTTTTCAAACTTAAGCTTAGGGAGACCTCGAACAAGACCATGTCAGGCAAGATGATTAATCGCTCCGAAGTTCAAATGAGAGAGACGACGATGCCATAACCAAGATTTGGTTTTAGAGGCCTTTAACAAGACACAGATAAGAGAGGACGCCATCATATCCCTAAGATAGCGTGTATAAAGATTGTCCCCTCAAGATCCAGTTAATAAATCAACACCTTCTAGATTGCGAATATAGCAAGTGTGTTGACGAAACGCAACTTCGAGGTTAGAATCACAAAATTGTCCCACAGAGAATAGATTATGCCCAAGTCCTTCAACGTAATAAACCCTTAAAATTGTAACATTCCCAATCTGATAGTCTCCATAACCCATAATCTTTGCTACATGATCATTACCGAATTTGACTGTACCCAAGAACTTATTGACGAAATTGGTGAGCTGAAAGCGATCTCCGGTCATATGCTTGGAGCAGCCAGAGTCCAAATACCAGAGGACAATTTGGAAGACCTGCATTTATCAAGAGAGGAAGATGGAACATTGGAAACTATGGATCCCCGGGATTTACTCGGTTCTAAATTGTTAGCAGTTACAGATTTAATAACCTTATAATTGTTAACAGGAACACAAGTTTTAGACTTCCTAGGTTTCCTTGAGTAAACCAATATGACGACAAGTTATTATAGTGAAGGTCCGACCAGTAAGTCTCTAGATATATCCAATATTGGTAAACACCTTTCCTGTTGGTTTCCAAACTTTTTTCTTTAAATTTTTCTTAATAGATCTAGATTTAGCACGAGCATTCACATTATTGATAAAATCAAGAACACACAAATCATGATTGTCAAAAAGCATGCAACCATTACACTTAACACATTTAAGGTCAGAATTCGCATTAAGCTTGGAATGCTGCACAGGAGCAGTTCCTTTTGGTTCAACAACATGATCTTTATTTTTCAAACTAGATTTAACTTTCCTAGGGTGGGCTTCTACTTTATTCTTCAGAATTCTACTTTGTGTTTGCTGAATCTTATCTTTCTTTGTATTGCCTGAAGGCTGTGATCCGCTAGCACTAGTAGA
>BQNB010165815.1:0-14179 GCA_026074375.1 Tanacetum coccineum | reverse complement strand
GAAAAAGTGCTACTTTAAGGGCTAAATAAGCTAAGCTAAAGGAGGAGTTAAGCTACAAGATTTCAGGGACTTAAAGGGCTACCTATAAGCTATAAATAAAAGCTAAAAGAACTAGGGGCTTAATACAAAATAAGCTAGAAAAGAGGGGGCTTAATATGGTGCTCAGCACCAGGGGAAATTATGGCAGTGGCTAGGGGCTTTTTGGGCTTATGAAAAATAAGCTCTTAAGAGCTTTTTAGCCAAAATAAGGTACAAACAGATTGAAAGGGGTGGTAAAAGAGCTTATTTTTCTAGTTTGAGAGCTTAGGGCTTATTTAAAGCTGCTGAACAATGGGCTTAAAAATGGCTATTTTCAAAAATCATTCAAAACTAAACTTGGACTTATGCTTGGTCAAACCAAAGACAGAACAAGTGGTGTTTCAAAATGGCTAGAAACACAACAAATAAGCACAAAATAAGGTGTGCTTAAGCTGCATAAGCAGCTTAAGTGGTTTAGCTAGATTTGGCTTATCCAAATTTTGACAGAAAACAAAAAACACTTAAAAATTGATTTTAAAACTAAAAGTGGTAGTTAAAGTGGCTTGATTAACCCCACACACTCAGCCAAAGTTGGCTGAGTGAGCTTGACCCACAACAAACCCCATATGACCCATTTTCATACTAAACCAAACACCCCTTTATTTATATAAAATCGAATTTTTTAACTGATTTTGGTGAAATAAGGCAGAGATAGTGGATTACAAGTGAACTTATATAACTTTTAACACATGTTTAATCAATTTAAACAGAATTAAACTACTCAAATGATACTTCAAATTTCGACAATGGTAATTTTCACAAACACACTTAACTTAGATTAAAACTGAAAGTATTACAATGAAATCTTAAAAAGAAACTGAGTATGATAATTATAAAGCAAGCTTAAGTAAAAATTAGACTAAGAAAGTAAAAAAAACAAGATATTGTCTTCGGGTTGTCTTCTTCTCTTTTATAGAGGTCTTCAAACATTTCTAGCTCTTGGGCTGTGTTTGTTGTGAGTGTAGGAAGCCTCACACTCAATCCTAGCCCTCCATATGCCTTGCATTATTCTCAGCCATGGATGGGGGGTACGGGGTTGAGTGTTTGTGCCAGGGAGAGGGTTATAGGGGCAGGGTAAGGTGGGAAGAGGTGAGGGTGAGCTGGTGGGAGTACTTGGGAGGTGGTTTGGCCTTGTAAACCATGGGAGAGGGCGGTTTGAGGTTTTGGCGGGTACGGGGTGGGTTGCAGGTTTAAATGGAAGTTTTGGAAAAGATGCAAAAACAGCCCCTCTTCTTTTCTTCTCTTTTCATTTCTTTTAAACCCAAAATTCAGTTATAAAGAGAGTTTGGAAAGTGTCACAAATGGTCCCTCCGTTTTATAACTAAAAGAAATAAAAGGAGTTAGGGCAAATTGCAAAAATGGTCCCTGCCGTTTTATAACTAAAAAAGGAAAATGCCATTTGGCAGTTTTAGTCCTTGCCTTTATTTTACCATTTTTCTTTTATAAAAAACTTTTAAAAATGACAACTTTAGCCCCTAAAGTTTATAAAAATGGATTTTGGGCTTTTGTTGGGCTTGGGTTTTGTGTTGGGCCCATTGGGCTTGTATTGGGCCCACTGGGGTTTAGGCTTAAGTTATTGGGCTTTTTCAAGCCCAATAAGGTTATGGAGTGGGTTTTGTGTGTTCAATGGCTGAGATTGGCTGTAACTGGGCTAGGATTGGGCCTTCAAAGTCTTCACAGTCTTTGTCAATTGCACACAAATGGGCTGTTGTAATTGATTGAGGGCCCATTTGGTCTTCACAGTCTTCATAGTTATACTATTGGGCTTTCCCGGCCCATCAGATGGGTTAAGATTGCATTCAATAGTATTCTTCAGTATTGACTCTGACTTTGGCATTTTTGGACTTTGGCCTTGATTTTGCACAGTCTTTTCCATTCCATGCTCAGTTTTGTCATTTTGGCTTGGTTTTCTGTCTTTTTGTTGATATCCACTTCCTGCACAATACAAATGCAAAACAAACATATATTTGGCAGTTTTTGTCTGTTTTTGGTCATTTAAGCTCGTTTTTAGAGGTAAAAGATATGTGTAATTTAAGCACTTATCATTGATCCTAGTCTGAATAGATCTTTCTAGCTTGTTAGGGTGGTAGCCAATCTGGATAGATCCAAACTAACTACAAGAGAAACAATGACTATGAACAATATAAGTTATGCAAAAACTAACTTATACTGCTAAGAAGAACAATGAATAAAAGAGAACTTTGACTACTATTAATCTGCTAGGTTACTAAATACTAACTATGAATATTTGTGAAACTTGTATATCTAACTAGTGTCGTAGGGTTCCTTTTATACACCAAGGAAACCTTAATGGGCTTACAAAACGCGTTAAGTGATCATGCATATCTATTCCTAATATATCTCATGCAAATCACTTAAGCAATACTATCTATATATGCTAGCAGTACTAACTTACTACTAACAGTACTAACTCTACTACTAGTACTAACAGATGTACTAGCAGTACTAACTAACTAAAACTAACAGTACTAACTCATGAAAACATAATTCCTAACATTAAGCTTTCAAAATTGATCCATGGATCCGCTATAGACCAAGGACATTTACCTAGAGGATGTAACAACATAAGGGGTTAGAGTATACTATTTAACTTCACTAGAGATGATGCAAGCTCACCTTTTCGGGGATAAATGATGTTAAACTCCAAGGACACGCCCTTTTTGTTTTGACAAAAAAGGGAGAAGAGTGTAAACAGAGAAGGTAATGTAAAGGTAGTACACAGATACAAGTAACTTTACATTTTACGATATATTAGGTTTACACATTTGTTTGTCATCATCAAAAAAGGGGAGATTGTTTGTTATGTTGTATTATTATCTCAACATACATCTACATCTCTCCGCGTCTCGATTCCTCGTATGTTATAACACATGTTCGTACATGTTTGTTATGTTGTATTATGATCAAACCTGATTTCATATTTTGCATTCACAAGTATTTTTATATAAATGCATCTCTTTTATTTTTACACTAAAGTTTACATCTAAATATAAATTTTATAAAAATAATTAAACGTTATTTTGTCAAGAACTCAACTAGACTTTTTATTTTTACATATACAAGTTTACTTTCACTTTTAGGTAAAAATAAAATACAAAATAAAAGTAAAAATAAATATTTTTTGAATGGAACCGGCAGAACCAGCAAACAGTAAATTCTTGCCTATAAATAGAGGAGCATTTTCAATCCGTGAACCATCACTTCCAACACATATTTTCTACCATTTTCACTCATTTAGATCTGTAATAATGCATCCATAAATACAATAATCATAATGCTTCTAACACTCATTTTGTTGTAAGCACACCTTCATGATAATCCACCAAAGCAAGCCTTGAAGAACGTGCCATTTATATCCATCATAAAGCATATAGATATGTAGATCTACAAGTTAAGATCTACAAGATTGAAAGATCTCATCATCATCTTCATCCTTTTGAAGGCTTCCCATTAATGAAAGTTCATTTAGATTATCATTCATTCATTACATTCATCAATCAAACACTTTGTAATATGTAGAGGTTATATAGGCTATTTCTAGCGGGTTAAAATATGGGTTTTATTGTTGTGTTTAAATGGATGTTAGATTGGTTCTACCTTGATCTAAAACTTAGTATTTAGCTTTGTACCGGATAAAAGGGTAAGCGACGATGGGTTGTTTCTACCCGGTGTGTAAGAACTCGGTATTTAGCTTTGTATCGGAAAAAGTGTAAGCGACATTGTGTAAGGTTTTCTCCGCCGATAAGGAAGCTTGTTTATCTAGTGAAGTAACTCTTGAGTTGGGTACTCGAGGAGTGTAGTAGGACGGAGAGCAGCTCCGTGACCAAACCACTATAAATCATCGTGTTCGGTTTGTTTTCTTGTTTACATATCGTTATCTCTGTACTTTATAATTATGCTTGTATTATTGCTTGATGTTGATGATTTTGTTGTGACAACTTGTTTACTCGATATAGTCATGGACTATTATTAGTACTTTTCCTATTAAGTCACGATTGTTTGGGAATTTGATACAAAAAGTTTTAAGATTTTAATCAGAAACGTATTCACCCCCTACGTTTCTACATACCTAAGAAATCAGGAAAGAAAGCTTGTTTTAAGATTTGAGATTACTGTAGATTATTTGGTGGTAAGCCTTGCTTATCGAAAAGGGAATTCGTGTAGTGGTGGACAACTAGAAAGGATAAACGCAATTAATTACTATGATCTCTAGTGTTATGTATTGTCGCAATCTTAAAGCCACTTATCTAATGAGATATGCTCAATCCTATGTTGGTGATCTCCTTATTAGTTTGCACTCCTAATCGGGTATTAATGTGAATGGATCTCCTAATTGGCCTAGGTCGAACCACCAATGAAGATTGGTCCTTCTATTGGAGAATAGAAAACACTTAGTGTAGTGAGTTACGATACACCAAGAGTCCTCACAACCTCGACTTAATACTTACTCATGGCACAAGGATCACTTAAACGCACTACATAAAATAATAAAGAAAGCAATAAAACAACAAGATCATAACTTAATAATAAAAAAGATAATTAAATAATTAAAAGCCAAGAATAACTAATAAAGCATAATTAATGACATATCAATAACAAATGAAATCGCAAGATCCGCTAAATCAAAATAATCATTGAATTAAATCGACCATAATAAGTTAAAGTATGATTATAAATTGTGTTGAATTAGTGCTCTGGATCCCCTACTTGAACGTCACGGCAAACCCCGAAGGGTTTGCCCTATACCTGATGCGCACCTTTTTTCTCTTTTCTTGCTTGTCGGCTAATACCACAAACTGGAATGAATTAGAATGAACTGGAATGAATTAGAATTGTGATTTCCATCACTATCTATAATATAATACAAGTATGGCACTTTGGCGAGTTTAGTCCCTCATCTTTCATGAAACTTGCACGGTCTAACAGAATTCTAAGGGTTGAGAGAAGATTATTTTTGTATTTTTATATTTTATGAAAGCAATAAATCATATGTTTGAGAGGTGGTTTGGTTTTAGCTATTTAAAGTAAATAATAACTATGCTAATGGTGTTAACAATAAGATAAAAGATTGTGCTTATTTAATCATGTATTACTTACTAGATTGCTTCTCCTAGTGTTATTGCCTTGTCACTTCTTTGATGATCTATGTAACTATTTCCTAAGTCATGAACGAATTACACGAACCTACGTCTACTTAGTATTCGCTAAAGCAACCACACAAAGTAAGGTAAGTATGAAGAATATACAAGGCCCCAAGGAATATACTAAGTGCATGTTAAATATATTAAAAAAGTGGATCACCCATAATAGTGGTCAAGTAGTATGAAGACTGGTACTCGGATGTATCCATTCTACACAATCATGTTTTTCCTAGGACATATCAACAGCGATATAGACAAAGAGCAGGTTATACTAAGACCTAACATGCATATCCATCACAAGAAGCAACACCACTAAGATCTACATTCTAGGGTTTCATACAATCATAAATAAACACAATAGAAGGTTTAGCCAAGCATGTTAAGAATAAAGCAAGAACATAGATAAATCAAACAACACATAGACATATTGAATGATTAAGTAAACCTTACTATTAAAACATGAATTGGAGGAAGTACAATAGGGTTTTTAGGCCCTAAAATCGTCCCTAATAGCTGCTAAATGAACTAGGGTTCGTACCCAGTCTTTTTAAATTCATAATTTACACACTCAACCCTAATTTCGGGTTTTTATATAATAGGAAAATTATTGTGTCTGAGCATCGCGTTTAATCGTGACGCCATCATGATAAGAATATTCTAGATAATGGGTGGTCACATGTACTCTGACTCGTCGTAAGATCCTGTGGCGCCGTCTGTCTTCCGTTGTAACGACGTCAGATGTATTGGTACGCCATACCCCCAGCTGCTAAGAACATTATCTCGAGTGATGTCGGTGTAGGTCCGTAGTCTTGTCCGTTTCTTCTCCCAATGAGCCCAAGTCACGTGTATTTCTTCCAAAGTGAAATACTGAAAAGGAACGATTAATTACATATTTTGGCAAAAATGCATGATTTAGGGGGTAAATGACCCCCAATAAATGTAAAGAAATGACACCTCATCAAATACCCCTACACGTGGAATTTGCTTGTCCTTAAACAAATAGGCTTTTCTACCTAGACAATAACAATATTAGGGTCATTTAACCTACTCTTTAAAAATATTTTACAACACCCACCTCTAGACCTTGAAATTAAAAGCATGAAAGTATACACTAGTACCTCACATGAATTGTTTGGATTCACTCTTCACTTGGTTGTATAATAAATTATAACATATGGGGGAAACAAATAATCAACACTCATTACCTGTCATAGCATATAAATTACCATAGGCTTAGTAGAGGATCAAACCTCCACCGCTAGGTGCAAGTATTATTCATTACTATCTAAGAGGTCTTTTAAAGGGTTGTGGGGTGTAGGTGTAAGATAACATATAAGGGAAACAGAAATGATGGGATACATTATGGTGACTTGATGAATTTAGAGTGAAGGGTTACTAACTCTTTACACGAATAATATGTTGGTTTGGTTTGCGAAGCCAAGACTCAGACGAAGAATACAAAGCTTTACACAAACTCTACATCAATCTCTTTCTTTTTCTTTTCTATATTTTTTTAATAACATAATACATCACAACATGGGGTTTATAACACGTACCCCTACACTTGAGCTTTTCACATGCTCGATATTTACAATCTAACTAATGACCCGATTTGAGATGGATCAAAATAACATGAAGATCATCTAACAAATATATGGGGGCATTGACTTAACTTTTCTTCCCTATCTTCCGCAAAATAAATACTACCATGTAACCATTCGTCCCAAAAACTGTATTTACAAGGACAAGGATTTAGCAACCGTGTACTTTCAAAATTAACTTGAGTTAAACACAATAATGTACTAAAGGTGAGTACATAACAAGTAAAGGCTAAGGCGATTTTGGTTTAATGATTGGTTTAAGGGTGACAATGCTCTTCGTTAATATCCTGGAATCCACTGAAAGAAAATATTACGAGAACAGTGAGAAAAGGATATGCTCGGAGGGTTATACTAGGGTAACATGCTCTAGTAATTGATGCATAGTTAATCCTGATGCCTCTTATCAAGCAAAATCCTAATAACTTACTATACGATCTCGGATGCATCACAATAACAGTTTTGAATTAATATGCTACCGTAACTCCATTAATCCTAGAATACCAAAACAATGTTCCAGAAAAGCAACAAAACAAGCATAACATCCGTAACGACGGAATAGACACACATGATTACTCACTCCTTAACTCGAACAAGCTAAATGTATAATATCTAAGGGCGAACCACACATTATAGGGGTGGAATTTGAGGGTTTTTGTGCTAGAATATAAATTCCAATCTAGAGACTCTATTACTACTCGGTATTTTCGTCGTATGGGTCGTAAAAAATTTTAAAATAGGTAAAAATTACCTCTATGCTAGTTTCGATATATTACCCATCATTTTAAGGACAAAGCAAATGGAAAATGAAAGAATAGTTTCTAAGGCTTATTTTCCCCTACACTTAAGGGGGTTTGAACATTGTCCCCAATGTTCATATAAGTAACCGTTAAACATTAAAGGAATATAAACAAGAAAAGAAACTAGTACTCCCCTGGTTTGCTCAATAATGGAGAAGAAACATGTGATAACTGGTTAAATCGTCCTCCAAGAATCATCCTATGAAAGCATCCTAAGATCTTCCAAGCTTCTTCTCATCAAATATAACCGTAATCAAAGACAAAAACAACTATACCAAGCATAAAATGTGCGATAGAACATATATACAAGTGTGAAATGAGGTGTTCACCTGATAGATAGGATGAGAGCAAATGATAAATCAGTAGGGTTTGCAGGTTTAAAACAGAAGAATACGTAATTGAAATGTTTGCAATTTATTTTCAACAAATGAATAAAAACTATGAGATTTTCTGGAACCAGGCGTATGACCCGACAGGGTTTGTTGTGACCCCGTCACAGTGTCATGGATGAACGCTGTGTGTAAACCGTGACGCCGTCTCCACGTTCTATGAAAACGAAATTTTTGTTTTTGATGAAAAATTTCTTGCACTTGATTCCATAAGTTAATTCCTATATAAATAGTGCATAAAACCTGATTTAATAATTCAATCATATGACTCGAAACTACGCAAATTAACTAAACAATTATTTAACCTGCTTTGAACATGCCTCAAAAGCCGGATAAATTCCCTACACTTATTAATTTGCAAAATACCTTTCGATTGAAATTAAGACGAGGTTAAAGACAATACAAAGCATGATTACAAGATAGTTCAAACATAATGAAATAAACTATAAAGAATTAAAACACACATGACACTCTTAATTGCGAGAAAAGTAAATTGGGTTGCCTTCCAAGAAGCGCTTTTCTTTATTAACGTGTCTTGTGGCTAGACTCGAAGTCACACGTCCTAACGTGACTTCTCCTTCATCCGTCTTTCCTTTTAAGTACTCGGTCCAAGTTCTAGGCATTCTTTGTAAAATCCTAGTATCTTGCTCATCACATACTCTACTCCTCTTCTCTTGTCTTCTTCATTCATAAGATAGACTGATTATGTATGTCTCTTTCCTAAGTCTGATAAAGAACGTATGTTTTCTATCTTATGGGCATCTTATAGGCAACTTCATGTTTCCGTAAATGAATCTTACAAAACCTTCGATTGTGTCTGAGTCAGTTGGATAACATCTATAAAAGGTCTCCTAGTACTACTGTGATAACCTAGGGTCTACAATTGAAACTAATATCCTCGACAATCAGAAGTTTACAACATATGTGTAGTTTCCTATGAAGACGTGCAATCCTTTAATCCTTCTTGTGAATTACTGAACTGCCTCTATTTGCATCATCCCTAGGGTTGAGTTTCACCTCATGAATCCAATCATACATCTTTCGGTCATGAATTAAAGGGGGAGTAAAGGTCAATATAGAATGGAGCCACACATTAGGATTTGTATTATGCGAGTTACTCAAAGTCGGGAATATGTATCAATACTCCCACTTTTTGTACTCCTGGTTCGGGTTCCTCCTTATGGGAATTGTCATCCTTCAGGATTATCTCAATAAACATCACATCGCCATCTTCCTCTTTGGTGCAAACGAGTTCAGCGTTGGGCGATGGGGAACCAATCCGAGCAATTCGAAGAGTGAATTGAATTTGAGGACTTTCCGGTGATGAATGAAATTGATGGATCGAGTGCTGAAGAGAGTCCAGGGATGGATTTTCCAGGTTGTCCTCTCTCTCTTCCCTCATTCTTTTTGGTTTTGTCCGTAGATTCACTTTGTTGCTTGGATGGATTTTGATGGAGTATGAACAAACTGTGAATTTTTTGTTTGAGCATTGCAGGTCCATTGTTGGTTAAGAACGAGCAGACAAACTATATGAGTCCCCTATTTCCGGTTCTAATCGTGTCGCTAGGTAATGGTCCCGCTATTTGATCATCGATGAGGCCTCAACACAGTGTCAATTTGGGTGGTCTACTCACCCTTGTTGTCGTTTGAATCGGACTTCAACGTAGACAGTCTAGCGTCTTGAGATGCATGAAGTTTTGTATACCATTCCTACTAATTGATTGATTGTTAAAATTTTAGGACGGTTTGTTAAGGAGACTGTTTTGGGATCGAACCATTGGGTTAGAACCGGTTAGGTGGGTTTGAGAAATTGTTTTGGGAATTTTGGGGTTGTCTCCACCTAAGGTTTGGGTGACTTTTCCATGACGGATTGTAGGTCTCACCAAGATTGTTTTGCTTGGGATTAAAGGTATACCAATTACCTCCCGCTTCATCGGTACGCGAGGACGCGTATTCAACAATAGCTTATTCGGGATCTTCTATGCAATACTAAGTGTCGTGAGGACCACTGGAGATCTTACATGAGGTAGTGATTTTTGTTAACTTGAGTATGTTGTGTCAAAGCAGGGAGGAATGAGCATCCATCAGCGTTGAACATGATTTTCAATCTCAGATAAGATGCGTCGGTAATACACGGGACATCTTGAGGCAAATCGATTGCCTTGACCGGCTTAGCGAAATCCCTTGGGACGTTCCAACTTTCGTTGTTATAGAGGGCGAGGTCCTCTAATAATACCCAGGATTCTTCAGCGTTGAGGTCACGAAGCTTGCCACCGGACGATTGGTCAATGGTTCGTCTTGTGACGGGATTGACATTGTCATAAAAAATTTGGGACATTGAGCTAAAGGTCTATGCCCATGATGAGGGACATTTTAGATTAAGTCCCTTGAAAATTAGTCAATGCTTCGGATAAAAATTCTCCTTAGATGTTGTTAGAACATCAGGTTATCGTTGCGAAGTTTTGCGGTCCTTCCCTGTGGAAAGAATTGAGCAAGAAATCGGGTAGTACAGATCTCTCCCGATGTGGTGATGGATCCTGCTTGGAAAAGCGCTCAACCAATTGCTAGCTTGATCGCTAGGGAAAATGAAATAAACGTAGTTCGCGTTCTTTCTTATTTGTCACCGTCATGTCAAAGTGAGTCCACAAGTTTAAGGAAATCCTTGAGGTGTTGATTTGGATCCTCGACCGAAGTCCGTGGAATGAGCATCCGTTTGCACAAACCTAAGATGTCGGATCTAAGAGGTCCCCACGTTGTCCCTAACGGGAGCTCATGGTATTCCTATAGACTCGTGGCTGGTTTTTGGGAGTAGTATTCCTAAGAGTACGGATAGGATTCTCGTCTCCTATGGTGGTTGACGAGAATGAGTTACGAAAATAAATAGTGCACAAAGAAGAAGATAGACTATAGTTATGCTAATATGCGAATTAAAGTCTCACTTGAAAGGATTCAAGCGAGTAGAACTAAGCTAAACTATGATCAAAACCTAACTATTCCCCAGGCGGCGGCGCCAAAAACTTGTCGTGCGAGACAATTACGTCATAATGCTTCATCAGCATGATATCTTCGTAATTAATGATTGATTACGGCGTAACTCCTGCGGAACGTTATGTCATAATATCTTCAAAATATTGCAAAATCGATATCATTTGTCTTTAAAAATATAGTACCCGTACTATATAATATAGTAGTGGTACTATTCTTCGTTTGGCTCCAAAATCGCTTCCTGTGGAAATATAAAACCCATCTAATAAATTTTAGTACCTTTACTAAATAAATCAGTATTGGTACTAAATTTGGCTATTTCTTGCATTTTTTCGTTCCATTGCCCAAATTATCTGAAATTCAAAATTTAAACGAATTAAGTATCGAATTCATATAAAGCAATGCAATAAACGTGGGAATTTGATATGAAAAAGTATTAAATATTTAATTTCATCAAATATCCCCCCACTTGACTTCTACTTACCCTCAAGTAGAACTTTTTAAATAATTCTCAAAAAGATATCTCTTTTGTTATCAGGAAGATATGAATTTAAAAATTACTCATACTAGAAAATTTCAAACCGAGCACCCCACAAAAGGAAAAACAAGTCATACTTATACTCACACTAATCTATGAGTTTCATTTTTGGTGATCACTCAACTGCTTAGTCATGGTGAGTATTCTATCATAAGCTTGGAAAGAATACTAATCTCCACCACTAGAGTCTAGATGCAACTGTTCAAAAAGGCAAATGGGTTGACACAACACAAAGGCTTACGGGGTAAATCATTCTTTTAATACAATTTCAACCAAAAGCGTTACCCCAACAAGGGCGACAAATCATATATACACATCCATACTGATGGAATAGACATACATGATTGCATTCAATTCCCTTATTCGAGTAAAACCAAGGGTTAGAGAATGATATAAGGTATGGATCTTATAATCTTTCACCAAAAGCGATACACCAACAAGGGCGCCAAATCATATATACACATCCATAATGGTGGAATAGACATACATGATTGCATTCAATCCCCTCATTCGAGTAAAACCAAAGGTTAGGGATTAGGCATGGGTGCACATTTAATTGGTGTTAAACAAAAACACAAAACAAATAGTTTCCTAAGTCCACAATCTCCCCGTCATAGGTCGCATTCAAATCCCATAAGGTAAAAACGAGGGTCAAGAGTCAAGGGGTCTTTATAATACACGAGTTAATGCGTATGAAATAAAGTGTAATGCCTCATAATCTCCATAAACTAGGCAAGAAAGACGCATTAACTCGGCCTTCATCATCAATGAACAAAAATTATATGCTAAAAAATTTAAAAATTTAGGCCAAATTAGCACATAATTTCATCAAATACCTCATTTCTATCTCATTTCCCCCCACTTGAGATGTACAATGCTCTCATTATATATATAGACTTATAACCGAAAGGAGAGATAGAAATGTCATGGGTTTATAAGAACTACCCGTTTATAAAGACGGAATCATCGCCATCTAGACAAGGCAGAAATACAACCACAATACGACATATAAGCTGATTTATTATGATGATCAGCTACACTTTGCTTACATCCTCTTTATTCTATTTTTTCATTTTTTTATGTAAGACAGGGATATAATGAAATGAATCACAATACATACACATATATACATGAGCATCCCTCCACTTGAGATCAACTATCTTCAAAACCCGTCTTTTCTTCAAATACCCTCTATCTTTGTCAGCATGATATCTTCGTAATTAATGATTGTATACGGTGTAACTCCCGCGGGATGTTACGCCATAATATCTTTAAAATCCTGCAAAATCGATATCCTTTGTCTTTAAAAATACAATACCCCTACTAAATAATATAGTAGTGGTACTATTCTTTGTTTGGCTCCAAATTCGCTTCCTAGAGATATATAGTAGCCTTCCAATAAATTTTAGTACCTCTACTAAATAAATTAGTATTGGTACTAAATTTGACTATTTCTTGAATTTTTCCGTTCCATTGCCCAAATTGCCTGAAATTTGAAATATAAACCAATTAAGTACCGAATTCGTATAAAGCAATGCAATAAACGTGGGAATTTGATATGAAAAAGTATTAAATATTTGATGTCATCAGAAGCAACTGCAAAAGACCATTTCCCTTTGCCATTTATTGATCAAATGTTAGAAAGACTCGTAGGAAATAAATACTTCTGTTTCCTCGATGGTTTTTCCGGATATTTCCAAATTCCAATCGATCTTATGAATCAAGAAAAAACAACATTCACTTGCCTCTTTGGAACATACGCTTATAGGCGAATGCCTTTCGTCGTATGTAATGCTCCAGCTACTTTCCAAAGATGCATGTTGGCTATCTTTCACGACACGATTGAAGAATATGTCAAAGTATTCATGGACGACTTCTCCGTCTTTGGAAACTCTTTCGATCATTTCCTAAATAATCTTGATAAAATGCTTCAACGTTGCAAAGATGCAAATCTTGTCCTTAACTGGGACAAATGTCACTTTATGGTTAAAGAAGGAATTATGCTTGGACACAAGGTGTTCGGAGCAGGCCTTGAAGTTGACAAAGCCAAAATCGACATAATCTCTAAACTTCCTCCCCCCACTAATGTCAAAGGCATTAGAAGTTTCTTAGGACATGCCGGTTTATACCGATGTTTTATTAGAGACTTCTCAAGAATTGCTCGTCCTCTAACTAAGTTGTTTGAAAAGGATACTCCATTCAAATTCGATGAAGAATGTCATAAAGCATTCAATTCATTAAAAGAAAAACTCACATGTACTCTTGTAATCGTGAGCCCAAACTGGAATCTTCTATTTGAGCTTATGTGTGATGCAAGCGATTTTGCAGTTAGAGTAGTCTTAGGTCAAAAAGATGGAAAACACTTTCACCCTATATATTTTGCAAACAAAACTCTTAAAGCAGCTCAGCAAAAATATACGGTTACCGAAAAAGAACTGATGCTGTAGTCTTTACATTCGAAATTTTTTGTCCTTATCTGATATTATCCAAAACAATTGTCTGCACCGATCACTCAGCTCTCAGACATCTATTCAAAAAATGTTGATCCCTTCTTGATAGATCTTACTTAGCTTGTTAAAGCTTAGTTATATTGGATAGATCCAAGACAACTATAGTAGAAACTAAGATT
>BQNB010165814.1:0-14179 GCA_026074375.1 Tanacetum coccineum | reverse complement strand
GTAACTTTTAACTACAAGTTTAGACATATACATTTTTACACTTAACCAACATGTTACAATACTTATAATCCTATTATATCATGATATTACCAATCACATAAAATATGAAAAAGTGTACCAAATGATGATCACAAGTAAAAACTCTTTTTTACATGTTTAAAAGTCCTAAATGGTGATTTTTGCTATAAAGAACTTATATACACATAAAATGATAAATGTAAAGACATAAAGGGTTTTAGATGACCTTAATGAGATGTATGATGATAACCAACACAATCTAAACCCTTGTTTAGATGAAAAACCAAAGCTTGCATACTTGAAAACCCTAGTTTTCCAAGAAAACCCTAATCTTGCAATAACTTGATTAAACCTTGCAAATGCTTGACCAACCCTTCAAAACACCTTAGGTTATCATATGAATGATGTGTGAATGCTTGTATGGTCTTAGAAAATCTAGCTATGGATTTGCTAAAAGGGGTGTTTGTAGCCGTGGGCTTATAAGAGCCAAAAGGAAGAGAAAGTTTGATTTTTTTTGTTAAGTGTTGAAGTGTATGTGTTATCTTACTAGTATACAAGACTTATATGCATACAAGACTAGTCAAATGAGGTATAGGAAGTCTTGAGACAAAGGGGAGTAAAACATGGAAGTTTTCTTGGTCATGGTATGGGTTTTACTTGTAAAAGTCTTGTGGTTTTATTAGTTGGTGAATGTATAATGCAAGTTGCAAGATTTTTGTCATTTCTTTTGATATCATAAGACCAAATCCGGCCATATAGAGATATGTATGATATATCTTTGTAATTTTTGAGTATTGGGTATAAAAGTGGGTACTTGTTGAAGCGTAAAAAAGTTTTGGTGGTTCCGGGTATGCCTAAACGTATTTTATCATAAAACGTAAACACTCTACGTAACCAATAAAAATAAAATGAACAAAGTTAATAATTATCCTCAAAATAATTACTTAACACTTTCTTGATGTATACATTTAATCATTTGATGCCCGTTTACATTGAATGATCATTTTTATCTTACGCGATTTAACTTAACGTTTACGATTTAAAAGCAAACGCGTACAATACTAAAGATACATAGTGAATTTATTGACATCACAAATGACCCTAAAACATGGGGTGTTATAAATGGCCTCAATTCTAGCAACCGGTGCAAATGATTCCTCGAAATCGATACCCTCTTCTTGTCTGAATCCTTAAGCAATTAGTAGAGCCTTATTCTTTAGTACCCCACCAGATTCATCTGTTTTGCCTTATAAATCCATTTGATTTTGATCAAAAATACGTTATCTAGACACGGCACCAATTCTCAAACTTCAAGTCTTTTAAATTCATAGATTTCTTCTTGCATTGCATCGATCCATGACGGTTTGGTCATTGCTTATTTGAAGTTCTTGGGTTCTACTGAAGTAAGGAAGGCATCAAAATAACACCACATGGCATTAGTTTCAAGTTGCTTCCTTGTAGATACAGAGCGAGAAGGATCACCGATCATGTTTGCTATAGAATGATCATTAGTCCATCTACCAAGGTGTTCAAATAAAGTGTGGATTTGTCTTACATTAGATGATGATCCTTGAGGAGTCGAGTCTTCACTAGGAGATTCGTTAAGTGGATCATCATGAAATGTTGGTGTATTTGGTGATTCTTCAAAACCTTGAGAAATGATTAGACAATGTTCATGTTCTTGTGATGAAGGAATACTTGTTGATGAAGCATCCTGATCAATGAAAGTTGACACAAGAGAATCAGCTAATACTTCAGCTCTTGGAGCAGCAGCTTCTGGAACTGGAGAAACAACAATTGTTGGAGGATTAAAGTATTCATTAAACATTGGTTGAAATAACCGATCCCAATCATCTCTTATTGGTGGCAAGCAAGGTTGTTGAGAAACAGGATTTAAATCGAGTCCTGTACTAGATGTAGCAAGAGTCATATAATGAAGCCCGGGTCCTGAACTGAATTGTTCAGAAGCCATTGATGTTAGCTCATCCAACGTTACATGGATTGTTTCAGTAATTATCTGGGTCCTTCTGTTGTAGATTCTGAACGCTTTCTTTGCAGGGGTGTAACCAACGAAAATCCCTATGTCTGCTTTTGCATTAAATTTACCCAGATCCTCATGGTCATTGGTAGGATAACAAAGTGAACCAAAGACATGAAAGAATGATAAGTCTGGTTTCTTGTCTTGCATAAGCTCGTATGAAGTTTTGTTGTATCGGAGGCGTATCAAAGAACAATTTTGGGTATAACAAGCTGTATTGATAGCTTCGGCCCAGAGAAATAATGGAGCTTTAGAAAAGATTAGCATTGTTCTAGTAGCTTCAACAAGAGTCTGATTTCTCCTTTCGACAACACTGTTTTGCTAAGTAGTGCGAGCTATAGAGGTTTGATGCGAGATGTCATCATTTTCATACCATTCATGAAGTGTCTGATTGACAAATTCGGTTCCATTATATGTTCGAACATTCCGGACTATGGCTTTTAAACGAACTTGATTATTTTTTATGCATTTGATGATGGCCGCAGGAGCTTCATCATTTGTCTTCAAAAATCTAACCTAGGTAAATCTTGAGTAATCGTCGACAATCACTAAGATATATCTTTTCCCGTTAATACTAGCCACACGTACCGGGCCACACAAATCCACATGCAAAAGATATAGTTTCTCTTGGTTAGTGTCTTCAGCTTTGGGTTGATGAGAGGTTTTCTTGCTTTTCCCTAATGCACATGTTGAACACAAATGATCTTTCTGAAATTTAAGCCTAGGAATTCCTCTTGCAAGACCGTCTTTAGCTAGTGTTTTAGAAGGTTTAAGAAGGTCTGATCATGTCAAACTTTTCGAAGGTCAGATCTGATCAGTTTTTGTTGTTGGAATTTTTGAGCATAGTAAAGCTTATTCAAAATCCATGAAAAAATTAGGATAACTTCCTAACATGATGTAATGTAATATTCCAGAAGATGGTAATTTATAAAAAAAATTTGGTATTTATAAAAATTCGTTTAGTGACGATGAAAGTATATGTAAAAGCAAGTGTTTTTTTGCAATGCAAACTTCAAAGCGTCCGCATTCACAAAAAATTGGGCCAACAAAAAATCAAGTTATGACCCAAGTCCCTCGACGTAGTAAACCCCTTGAGATAATAATGTTTCACAGAGTGATAGATCACCATTAACCTATTTTAATCTTGCAATCTGGCTCGTCTGAAATTATAACCGTACCCAGAAATTTACTGATAAAGTTCATGAGCTGAGAGCGATTTCTCTATATATGTGGTTTCGAAAACACCTGAAGTCCATATACCAGGTCATTCTGGACATAACCTGTCATGACAAGGAGAAGAAAGAAGATTTGAAATATCTATAGGCATATGGGTCCAAGTTTGATTGAGTTTTGAGTGGTTTGCATTCTTAGAGTCTTACAATCTTAGCTTTTTATACTCGAAACTATGTTTTTTTACATTTAGGGATTCTGCTATTAGACTTTTAAATTATGGTTTTTTTTGTTATTATCATCTGAGTGGGAAGTGGTTTGCTTAGGAGGTACTACGTTAGTTGAGGTGAACCTAGTTAAAGGGAGTGAGTTACCAACTATAGTGAAAGTTCTACCTGTTGGTTTCCATTTAAATCCTACTTCAGTTTGAATCTTTACATGGACGTAGCGTTTCCAATAAATATTTTGCTTTTTATGTTTCTTTTAGAAGATTTAACCGGTTATTCCATTTTGACAGATAAGAAGGGACATTTATCATGAACACCAATCAAAACATGGATTCTATTATAGTAGCATCGAGAATATAGAATTTGCATTGTCAGAGGACTGCTTAACTCAAAATCACAATCCAGGTTTAACAAACACGATTTCATGTTATTGACTTCTAGGTGGGATTTTTATTTTTGTAACCCTTCATACATCAATACCTAACATGTAGGTGCAGTAGATTAATAAATGTCAAACCATCCTAATGGAACTAATACTTCTAGATATTTACTTTATTCTTCTTTTTCCTACTTAGTTGTTTGCGAGATCCTAATTATTCTTTTTATTGCCTGGGAGGCTTTGATCCACAAATACTAGTAGAAAAACATTCACTCCTGTAGAAAGACAACAAAGGTGTAGTTAGATATCTGAGTATTATGAAGACTTCTACCTGTATGTAATGTTGCTTGAGGATGTGAGAGGGTTCAGCCAAGCCCTAACTTTTTAACATAGTTCATGGGTGTGACAACAACCTTCATGAATCAAGTGTTGTCGCATTAGGTCAGTAAACATTAGCCATAAACCCGGCACTCCAGAATTTATCTTAGGCAGCAAATAATAAGCCATGACTAAAATCTCCATCTAGGTTGTTTCGCCTAACAAGTTCAACTATTTCCGACAATGATTTATTCGCTTGTTCTTTGAGTGTTCTTAAGATAGTTTATGTGAACTTCCTTATTTTGCAATAACCTAGGAGGAACGGTTACTAAAACAAGCTTGAACATGCCTGGAGCACTAGTGCCGTGGTTGAAGTATTATGTTACAAATTTTCAACAATTTTCTTTCCCTTTTGATTTTCCGTAAATTGTTTATCAATGATGTTATCACAAAAAAACCCTTATTCCTTGAATTTGAGCTTTTAAAATCAACTCATTTCCTCCATCCCACCCAGACTTTTTAAGTTTAGCTTTTTAATTAAAAGAGTCACACTGTGTTTTCATTGACGAACACGTCGTTTGTTTTGATTGAGTCAAACGGAATCTTTATAAAACCTGTTTCTCATGATTAATTTGCATTCCAAAGTTGCTCGTTTTTCTGAAAGTTATTTTTGCCAACAACTATATCTCCACAATTACTCATTTATTAGGCTCCAGGATATCCATTTATCTTGATGATCATTCATTTTTCCTTAGTATTCCTTTTTCATGGATTTGATGTCATCCTTTAACTTAGAAATGGGTCGTTGTCTTTGTCTTGTAGAAACTGACGCCTTTCATATCTATTGTATTTCAAATTATTTCTTGAAATTTCAACAGCATTTTGATTATCCAAGATCATCGTTTTGAATAACTTCTTGTTTTAATTGCATATGACACTTCGAGAGAAAATACATGTTTTTCAAAGTTGTGAGTGATTTATTCAAATGAATAATTATATGCTTGTTTTTGTTTTGGAAAAGTTCAGCATCAACGATTCAGACACTTTTACACAATTCTCACTTTTGCATTTTCAAATCTCAGAATCACTTATTCAAAGACTTGTAAATTTTCATCACAAGTTTATTCAGGAACTTTCTTTAAGACATGTCTTTTTGAAGTGCAATTCATTTTTCCAAATGAATTTTCTTTTCTTAGCAATTTCCAAACATTTTTTATCAACTGAAATCTTGTTGTAACTGACGCCTTCGTTTGATCAAAAAAAACTGTTTGTATTATGTTATTTCTTTTTCGAGGTCTTTATCATACATTAAAGATATACTTTTATAAGATTTTTTGAAATAGAATAATTTCATTGTTAATAAATTAGCTTTTTGTAGTTCAAACCCCATTACCTTCTTCAAGAGCACTTGGTGTTGTCCTCCTTCTTTACCATACAAAGTCAAACTGGGTGTGAGGTGGAATTTTAAAGCTTTTTAAGGCTTGATCTCACCAACTCACCTTAGGTGTTCACTGAGAACATCCACTATGAAGGTGGTGAGTAAGAAGGTTTTCAATGTAGGATAAAACGTTATTGTAAACCCAAAACGCTTGTTCAGCCGTTTAATTTTGTTGGGAGAAAAAAGAACAAACGTGTTTCAAATCTTTTTAATTTTCGGGCTATTTAATTTTTCATTAATCAAAAATAGGTTTATGAGAAAATTTTCTTTGCTATAACTTTCAGGTTCCTTTGCCTTTTTCAAAATTTTTAATGACTCTCTCTTTCCAAAAATCAATGTTTCTTCATCATCATCACAGGCATAGCAAACATGTGTTTTAGATATAATTGCCCAATCATACAAGGTTTGGTTTTATCCGCTGGCTTTCTAAGATAAAATGGAAATTTGATTAACCTAGAGCTTGTTTGTGTGTATTATAATAAAGTTTGCGGCTTAGTTAACATGTGCATTGTTCTGAGAGATTTGCCACTTTATAAACAATTTTATCAAGTTCTTAATTCTTTTTCTTCCAAATTAATTTCCATCTTTCAATTATTATTATTTTCTTTTTCTTTGGGATTCATTTTTGATAACTGTAAAAGTTTTGGAATAAAGTTTCCTTTTTTTTGATTTGTTTAGAAGATTTTGCTCCAAGTGAGTAATTGGTTCTTTGAAGTGCAAGTTTCTCCCTAATTTTTTTTCATCCATTTGTGAAATTCAATCATTTTTTCAAAATGTTAAATCAATATAAGACGTTGTTTAAAAGTTTTGACCCTTTCCTTATATCTCTCAAGATCAACGTTATTGATTCATTATTCTATTCCTTATTAGCCTTTTTCAATTATTAATAACATGATTAATTCCTTTTTTGTTCTGACATTTGTTTCAATTCACAGAATAAAATCATTTAATTTTTGTTGTTGCTGGCAATTAGTTTTTTTGAGTAAGTTGCATGTTGTGTTTCTTGCAAATACTGGACACGCTCCTCTCCCCTCTCCCCGCCGCCCCTCGAGTGATATTGCTATCAATAGATATCTTGTATCTATAAAATCATAACTAGTGATTGTTCAAAATCTACAAATCGATGCAACTTTGATTATCCATTTCATTTAGATTAGGTTTTAGAATTTGGCTACTGTAAGATAACGTTAGACCTTAGGTGGAAAATGATGGCAAAAGAAAAAATGCTTGTGCCACTTGAGGAGATCAATTCACAATCAGAATCATAAGTATCACGATCCTCGTTCTAAAAGGCATAATTGTGTTGAATTGGACTTGTCTTGAGTTTGATTCGCTAGAATTTTGGATCTGCAAGAAATGGAAGTTCGCTCCTTATCAATAATTGTCCAGCTTCCTGAGCTTCTGTAACATTGGCTTTTTCCTTATACATGCAGATACCTGGTCGCTTGGCTGTGTGCATTGCCTAGCCAATTGTCTTCACCTTGGCAGTTGTTAGCATTTAACAAACTCTAGTTTGCCCATTGTTGTATTTTCCCCCAGAACTAGTAGCAATTGCACTTATCTGTTTCACACGAGACCTAATTTTGCCTTGATCTTCCCTAAACATTGTTGGCACCCTATCACCCTTTGCCATCTTGAATTAGTGGGCTTGGTTTTCTTGGCCATTTTAGAGGAAGGTTTCTGAGGTTTTGATTATTGGTCGTAGGGAACCTTGATGAAGCCTACAGTGTTCGAAAAAGCCATTGCCTATTAAGCCAAGCAATTCTAGATCACTCTTCTTCGAAAACACAGGTGCAACAAAACATTGAAGTCTAAAAACGGTGGACTTGGGTCATAAGTTGTTTAGTGTAGCTTGAGGAGATTGATAAGCAAACTTGTGGACATACTTGTGGAACAGTTGAGGTTGTTTGATGCATTTAGAGACAGAAATGTATATGTTGAGTATGAAACTATGCAAATAAATAACTATAGCTTGAGTCAGGATTCATAATGATAGATATAAAGTTGATTCCCCCCCCCCCCTGGGTTTAAATTGATAGCTGTTGTGATGCGTGAAAATCTGTCAGTTGTACGTTGAGGATTGTTGTCAAGATGATTGATTAAGTGTTGAATGTGACGGTGGTTGTCCATATGCTGATTGGCAAGAACTATAATCGCACGTGAGATCTTGGATTGCGTTACGCATAATACCGTAATTTCATTCTGCATAGGAGTTCATGTTGTTCAAGATATACCATGAAGTTTGATCAAAGTTTGGTGGGTATCTGCATATCTTTTAACCAACTTGACATCATGTCACAAACTTACTCATTCAGGTTTAGCAGAGACTGTTTAAGAACTTGGTTTTATTAACTTGAAATTTGCTCCCATTTTCATCTTGTGTAGATGTTCTGTTTCATTAACAGATGAGTAATTCGCAAGTAATAGTGTTGTGAAGTTGATTCCCTTGATGATGAGTTCAAAAACTTATCAAATGCATCGTACAGCTTACACTCTCTTTCCTGCTTTGTCAAAGATGTACCTTACATCAGTAATTGAACTCTACTCCCTATAAATTCTTTAGCAACTCTCGTGTTTGATTTACAAGTGAATAGGGGGTATATCAGCAGGGAGACCCTTGAGAATGATATTGGTTAGGCCTTCATTATCACAATCATCTTGAATGCTTCTCAGCAGTAATTAATTTCTAGTCAATATTTTCTTTGTTTTGATCACACCGTTCTCTTCAACTGTAGGCCAAATGAGAGGACCATGTTCTACTGATTCAAGTATCATTATTCCATGTTCTCTATTTTGCATGTATAATTCCATTCTACTTTTCCAAGAATCATACAGGTCTTTGTCCAACATGGGTGGACGATTGTCTGCACCGGAGAGTATCATGTACCCAGCAAGAGTATTCTTTTGTCCAAGTGAAATCATTGGATCCATTTCAATGTGATAAGATTAAAATGATCGAACAATGATTGGAGGTTGTTATGTTAAAGTGAGTTTTGATTAATGAGGTTTGAGTCTTTTAGAATACACAAGATTTTACAATTCTTGATAAAACCAAGAAATCGAATCTTTATGAGATTTTACGAATCAAAGAACAACCGTATAATTCACTTAACAAATGTGTATAGTTCTCCTTAGTCAAGCGTATAAATCTCCCAAGCAAAACGTATAAATTACCAAATGAAAGGTGTATAAATCGCTTGTTCAAGAGGTTGTATAAATCGCCTTTATACAAACCTTGTATAAATCGCCTGAACACTTTAGTGTATAAATCGCCTGAACACTTTAGTGTATAAATCGCCTGAACACTTTAGTGTATAGATCGACTGACAAAAAAACACGTGTATAAATCGCCTGACTATCTTGTATAAATCGCCTGACTAAAACACATGTATAAATCGCCTGACTATCTTATATAAATCGCCTGACTAAAACACATGTATAAATCACCTGACTATCTTGTATAAATCGCCTGACTAAACACGTGTATAAATCGCCTGACTAGTGTATAAATCGCCCAATACACTACGAAACTCAAAAATCAAAAATCTTAAAAAGACACACTTTTTGACGTTTTTACCCGATTTTTATTAACTTAACTATCTAAGACTATTAGAACCTTAAAAACACAAACTTTAACATTTTTGACACGAAAATTTTGAAATCAAGATTCTTGGTACAAAACCCTTTTTTTAACCAAAACGACTCAAAAAGATGATATTTTTTATGGTTTTTGAAAGTTTTTCTTGTACTTCTAGTCTATACTAAGATAACCAAGCAAGAAAGTTATGATCTTTATGGTTTTTAAACCGTCAAAAAGTGAAAACTTTTTGAATGGATTCGAACCAAAACACTAGTAAAACGAGTAGATAAAACGCACACAAAACCTACACAAACACCCCATGGCTCTTGTTACCAATTGTAGAATAATCTTTTCACAAGTATGGAATGATTTACTTAGAGTTTTAGAGAGAGAGAGAGGTGGTTGGATGAACACTTAGAGAGAGAAAGAAGATGGTAATATTGGCTTAGTGAAATGTAACAAATGAACAACCAACACCCTCTCCAAGATATGGAGAGGGTACTTATACTCTAGTCTTGGCCGGCCATAGACCCTTAGTGGGCTTATCCATGGGCCTTTGGCCCGGTTAGCTTTATAACTTAACCTTACAACTTACTACGAGCTACGACTAACTATATTGGTAGTGATCGACACATTTTCGTATTTCTAACACAAAAACACATAGAAACGCAGGGTTCTTGATCTGTGCCTAGAATAAGAACAAACACTTGGTTTTATCCCAAGGTGGTACTCGTGTAACCCAGGCATAGGGTCAAATAATTTTCTTTGGAAAGTGATTACACGACTTCAAGTGATATCCGGTAATCATCTTTGTAATTAGCTATGCTATTGATTATCTTCACCCTGATCTAGGATCTACTACAACCAGCAAAGCCCATCATACCATAAAAAGAATGTGAAAACACCCTTCTTTAACCTCTTTTATGGTTCACCTGAAAATTAGGGTTTTCAAACCAAATTATGGTTTCTCATAGATTATAAACCAAAAATAAACATAACATCATTTGTAATCAAAGATCTTACATTTAGCCATGACAACAATTTATCACTGGAACTTCTTTAATTGATTGGGTAAAAATTAAGGTTTTTTAAGATGAAAAAGAGTAAAGTAAACTGGGGAAAGTTATGCGCCGTTTCTTATTATATTGAAAAGACTAAAACCAGTTGACTTTTTACATGGTGGAATATCTATCTGGCATTGACACTACTGGTATGATGTAAAAAAATACGTGGAATTAATCTATGCCAGCGTGAATCAGTTAGCCGGTAGCCAGTTACCATGTTGGTTAAGTCACAACATAATTTGAAAGTAGATTGGTGTACTAAGATAATAAAAAAAGTAAGTGCATCAAGTCGGGTCATATTTAAAAGTACGTGACTATTCTATAACTTTTACCATTTATTTTAGGGTTATTATACAAAGATGTTACTAAAGTTTACGTGAAAGTTCGCCTAAGTTACTATAGTTTCATTTTGTTTACTTAGGTTACTAAACTTTTAACAAGCATACCCCACTATAATTTCAATGTTAATTCTTGTAACCTGAGCGCATATATTTTGATAAGTTAAGTAACATAAATGTCGCGTTTTTACAAGTTAAGTGTTGTTTACGTATATTTTTATAGGTTCAATAACCTCAAAAGTCGTGTTTTATAACTTGGGTTAATTGCCTAAAAATGTATTATACTTGCCACTTTTTGTCATTGTATGTAGACAATTATTTTTTTGCCATTGTGTCGCTCAACTTTTGAATTTGTGCTATTGTGTGTATTCTGCGACTATTTCTGCATGTAAAATGACCATTTTACCCTTCAAAATTTGAAAAAAAAGTAAGGGTAAAATGGTCACAAAATACACACAATAGCACGAATTTAAAAGTTCAACGACACAATGGCAAAAAAAATAGTTGTCTACATACAATGACAAAAAGTGGCAAGTATAGTACATTTTTAAGCAATTAACCCTTATAACTTTAGTAACCTAAGTGAAGAAAATGAAATTATAGTAACTTAGGCCAATTTTTGTGTAAACTTTTATAATTTCTTTGTATAATAATTAATAACCCTTTATTTTAGTGAAAACTAGACTTCAAAAGTTTAAGATTAAGGGAAGAGAAAATTTTGGTTTTACCCGTCCATACCACCTAGTTGGCGCCTTTTGGTCAACTTTGATTTCAATTCCCATTTTGGTCAAGCTCTACCACTCGACTGCTCTACTATGGTAGATAATTGACACGTGGCACCAAAAAGGTACGTTTTGTTACCCTATAAATTAATTACGTGGCCCACTTCTTTATATAAAGTTACCTATATACCCCGCCCCCTATTTTGTTTGTTTGTACACGTCAGCTGCTCTACCGCTCTACTGACGGCGCTCTACCTGCTTTTGGCAGTGTGTCAAATCTAAACCTTTAGATTAAAATTTTGCTCAAAAATCGTGTCAAAACTTTTCAAACTTCTCATAGTTACAATTTTTTCTCTCTCTTTAAACTTTTAAAAGATCTCCGTTCACTATTCTGATCAAAATTTAGTGGGTCACCTCGTCGATCCGACTAAGTTTTTAGTTTAATCGTTTGAATGGCCAAGAGGGTATATGTAAGTTTTCTAATTATTCCCTCATCCATATGAATTCTTTAGTCAGATTTGTACAATTGTACCTCTTTTATGTTAGTGATTACTTAGTCGGATTTGTACAATTCTTTAGTTGGATTTGTACAATTATTTAGTCGGATTTGTATAATTGTACCTCTTTTACGTTAGTGATTACTTAGTGTGTTTTACTGCTAATGACAGAGGCAAGCTAAAACTGTTAATAAATTACACTAGTAGCGTTTAAATTGGTGAAAGTTAATACCAAGGTTAATACCAAGGTCGCACATAGGAGATAGTCAAACGGTGTATGGGTGGGATGGGTAGTAGGTCTATGGGTAGCGGGTCAAAAGGGATGGGGTTTAGATTGGTGTTTCCTAATGAGCATGTGTTTCCTCAACGGTAGCAAAATGCTAACCGTTGAGGAAACACACGCCTTCGTTTAATTTTATTATATTTTATGAATTTATATTTACAATTTTTCTTTTTAATTTTAGGTTTATGATGCAAAGGTTAGTATTAGATGTAAGTTGCACATTCTACAAACCATAAGATCTAAGTTGAGTTGGAAGGGGGTCGGCTTGGTATCTTTAACCGTACTGTGTTTGGACCATGGTTAAACATTCAGACTACGTTGCATGATAATCATTTGTTGAATTTCTTACTTCAACACCAAAGGTATGTGGAAGACCCAAGTATCGACATTCCCTTTATCTTTGATATTGATGGGCATACTTTAGAACTTGGTAGGCAGGATTTTTGTTTAATTACTGGATTTAGGTTTGGCAAAATTTCTTTAGACCCTAAAGAGAAAGATCGTTCTAAATTCTGTGTGAGTGTTTTCCTAGAGACTCCTAATTTAAATGGTGATCGTCTCTTAGACCTCATTAAGAATGATGTTGCGTTTAATAATTTAGATGATGATGATGATGTTGTGCGTGTTTGTTTGCTCCTAGCCTTAGATTATGTTTTTATGGGTCAAGAAAGTAAACATGTACTCTTAAAGCCAATTGTAAATTTAGTAGATGATCTTAGTGAATGGTATAAATTTCCATGGGGAGAATATATGTTGAGAGAATTCCATAAAAGGGTTTATAACGTTGTGGCAAAGCATAGGAAATATCATTTGAAGATGTTAGGAAATAATCCAAGATATGTTGCCAATTATGCTTTGTACGGGTTTGTTTTTCCGCTGAAGGTTAGTTTTCTTTATATTCATCTTCTGTCAAGCCAATTTTTCCATTCAATGTTTGAAAATGTATGTTACTTATTATTATTAATTCATAACAGATATGGGGTTTGGAGACATTCTCTAATTCCATCCATTGGTGGCGTAAAGACGAGAATGCTATCCCCCGTGAGGTTGCATGGAGTAACGGATTGAAGCTTGAAAAATCAAATTATGAGATGTTGTTTTATTCCCCCAATGCAAGTTTTTAGAAACTTACTCCTACATCTATCAAGATGAATGAACCGTGGTTGAAATCTAGTTTGGAATATTTTACAAAGGTCACCACGCCTAATCCAGTTCTTAGATCAGCTACAAGGGGTAGTAGTAGTTCTTGTAGTTTTCATACTTGTGTTTAGACAGAGGTTCGTCGTGAGGTACATGTTCGTACCGAGGTTCATAGCTTTGTTGAGGAAGAAGTCTGTACTCAATCTGTTGATAAAGAAGATGTGCCAGAGATAGTTGTACTTAAGAAAAATGTCAAAGAACAACAAATGCATATTGTTGATATGCAAAGACGTTTACTTTTACTTGAGGATATTACAAAATGACTAAACAACGGGCCATCTCAAGTTGATCATAATGTTGATAATAATGTTGATCATATTGTTGGAGATAGAGTTGTACTTGATAAAATTTTAAAAGAACAACAACTGCAGATTTTGGATATGCAATGACGATTACTTTCACTTGAGCACATTACAAAAACACAAAACAATAGGCTATTTGAACCTGATCATAATGTTGATCATCTTGATAAGGTGTTGTCCTCTACATATAATCTTACCTTGTTATAATTGTTCAACAAATATCCTTATATTAATTTATTGCAGAACGGGAATGGAAGCGTTAGTGTTCAAGTTGGTGGTCTTGACCACCAGTCAATGGAAGGGGCCAGCCATTGTATGTATTCTGAACATCTTGATAAGGTTTGTGGGTTTTCATTAACTTTCTTTTATTTTAATTGTTTATTTTGGCCATCTTATATTTAATTCTTATTGTAGAACAGGAATGATGTTTCTGAGAATCATCATGTTGATGGTCTTGACCACCAGTCAGTGGAGGGGGTCAGCCAGGTTACCATTGTTAATAAGGTTTGTTCTTTCTATTATACCCTATATTTTCTATTAATTATTTTCTATTAAAAGAACTGATATACAAGTATGCAACATTAAAAGAACTCTTTACCTCGCCT
>BQNB010165813.1:0-14179 GCA_026074375.1 Tanacetum coccineum | reverse complement strand
GAACTTTATGAAAACATGAAGTTTCAAAATATTTGCTAAGTGGTAAGCTATTTTACAAATTTTCGGCATGACCCGTTTGTTTGTGAAAGTTTCCTCAAGGTTTCCAAACCTTAATTTCAACACTTTTCTCAATTTAATAACTTTTCGGCAAAATGCCAAAATCTAGGTTTACGTGTCGTTTTACCCAAATTACACTTCAAATGACTATTTTGACCATTCTAAACTTATATAAGCATAAATCGATTGAAAATCCGTTTTAGACATCTAGGTTTATAAATTTTTCACCTATTGGGCCTAAAAGCCTAAATGTGAGCCTGATAGTATTTGTTAAGTCTTAAATTCCCAATTTCAATCCAAATTGAGTCCATTGGTTTATTGGGCCTTATGGCCCATTAAAAGTTTTATGATTAGCCCGATAGTATGAGAACAAAAGTATTTTATACCTTATTGGGCTTTTTGGCCCAATAAGCCTACAAGTGTATTTTATAACCAAATAAGTTTCAAAATAGTCTAATATGCTTTAGGAATAAGCAATAAGCCTTTAGTTTGCCAAAATAAGCTAGAAAAATATGATGTAAAATAGAATAAGTTGTGGTCAATAAGACAAATAAGCCGTACCTTATTTTCTTATTGGGCCATGGCCTTAATAAGCCCAAAAGAAGTCGATATGAGTTCGAATAATTTAATAAGCTCAAAAACCAAATAATTTACACAAAATAAGCCATAATAAGCTGGGAAATAAGTCAACTAAGCATGACGGGTCTAATAAGCCCAAGATAAGCCACGGTTTATCTCGGCTTATTGATCTGTGAGGCTTGTTTGGCCCAAAACCGCCAATAAGCCCTCAAATAAGCTAGTAAGCCCTTAAACAAGTGTATGATAAGATAATAAGCTCTAATGAGTTGAAAATAAGCTGGAAAAAATGAAAATGGGCCAAGCCCATGGCTCTTTTTCATTCCTTTGTTGGGTCGCGACTACACAAAAGCCCAAAAACACAAATAAGCCCTAACAAGTAGGCTAATGAGCCATATACGAAAATACAATAAGCTAATAAGCTTAGTTAAGATGGAAATAAGCCGGATAAGTCATGGTCCGACCCCATGACTCTTTTCTTTGTTTTTCATTGGGCCGAGACACGAAACGAGCCCAAGAGCTCAAATAACCCCTAAATGAGCTTATTTTTAAACTAGTTTTTAAATAAGCAAGAATAAGCACTTGACCCAAGATATCATTTTACCATTACACCTAAAATATTTAGATGACCATTCTTTTGTTTCCTTTTTTTGGCCACATCAAGACCAAACGCACCCTTTCAAACATTTGTTAAACTTTTAAGTTTTGATTTTTAGAACGATCAACTTGTACAACTAGTATTAGAACACCATAACAATCATGAAAGGACAAGAATTTAAGGTTTTGAAAGACTTACAAAAGATGGTTTTCAAAATGAGGATTAAAGCTCGAACGTACAACCCAAACGTTGTTTCTGTTTACTCACGACTATTAAAACTTGACCCTTAATCGTTCTTGATCCTGTGTCTTTGATAAATCTTGAAAAATAAATGATGTGTATGTGTGTGTGTGTTTGTTCATCCGAATAGGGGAGGAGATGAGGTTTTGAGGTTTGTGGTGAAAATGAGAATGTGTGTGTAAGATTTAGAAATATAAGAAGGACAAAGGACTAGATTATGCTTCTAACAATGTGGGAATGTTGTCCCCTTTGTGTGTGACCGGTTGGATAAGGGAAAGAAGGGAATCCAGTACTTTTCTTTTGTCTTTCGTATTGTGTCGGGATCATGTGTCGTGGTTTATTTTGAAAACGAATTGAAACTCGAAAGTTACTTGTATTTTTATCGAATGTCAAATTGTGTTTACGTAAACTTTGAATATTCATATTATAAGTTTTATAGTTAAATTGCTTTAGATTTAGTGTGAACTTGCGTTTTTTTCCGTTTCTTGTTAACTCTAAGAGAAACCTAAAAATTTGTGTTTATTGAAACGTTATTGATTACTATCAAGTAATTTATTAAAAGGAGACTATCTTAGTCATTTAAGACATTTAGTCATAATATAACCATTGTCGTGCCGGTACGCGTTGTTTTGATGTTTTCACTGCACACGGGAAAAGTTCCCGGTAAGTGATCAGACTTATCTATAAATGTTTAGTACGTAGTAGTTTGTAATAAGATAGCTTATCATAGAAGAAATATGTTTGGTTAACAGCCGGTTTCACCGTAACTGTTTTACGCACCGCAAAAGTCAACAAAAGTCAAACTTGAGTTTTTTTTATAGAATTTGATGAAATAGTGATATGTAGTCATAGTATTTGGGATACTATGGCAAACGAAAAATCACCGGTTGTCACACTCCGTGCGTGGGATACATTTTTATCGTTAAATATTAAATATTAGATACCTTTCCTAAGGAGCGGTAGCTTGGGAGTACGATATGGGTACTTATACTTTTGGCTTATCCTATTTTGATGTCACTGCTATCCACGGTGTGCGACGATAGTGGCGCGTGTGTGTCGATGTTGATAAGCTCACATGCTGCAAAATACCTTTAATTAGGTTGTGTTATTTACCATCAATTACTGTAAGTAGTTATTCAATTGCGTTGTTTTCCTTATTCTCTAATTATTGCCGACAGTATTTAGATTTGAGCTTGCTAGAACATAGTTTGCTTACACTCTTGATGGGTGTTTCAGTGTTTGGTATAATATTTATCGTTTGTGTCCTTTTGTTTGGGACAAAAATGAATGGTACACATTATGCTCAAAAACTCTACTTATGAGATGAGGTTGATGGTGGTATTAATTGTAAGAGGTTGTGATAACTTTAAGTGTGTTCGGTAAAGATGAGATTGCCTGCATCTTGGTGTGTCGACTTATTGCGATTGCAGCCATGGCAGATATTCTTCTTTATTCGTTTTTTCCTTTGTCTGAGCATGGTATGAAATTACATGTTATTTATAATATGCTTTGGAGCAGTTGTGTGTAAACCAGAGGTATTTAAAGTCTTATTTTTCAATACCAATTCCCAAAGCACACGTTTCCCATAGCATACTCCAAAGAGCTACTATTCTTTAGTCCATCGTGGTTTCTTTTTTAAATTGCTGAGATTGTTGTTGCTACTGCCTAATATTAAGGTTTATGATTGGGCCTTGCTTATGCTTTCGGCTTTGTATGTTTTGTGCTCATGTTTAAGCGACTATTCCAAATGTGGTTACGATGTTCTGAAGCAGTTTTTATAAAACGGTAATGATAACAATTCTAAAAGGATGTGATGACAAAACATGAATATATCTGGGTGGATTTTGTTTCCTTTTAACGTAGCTCTAGTCGCGTGTGTATTTATCTGATTTAGATACGCTTACGTCCACACGATTATTATTTTGCAGCTGCAATAGGTTGAAATCAAGCCGCGTCTTAGTGAGGCAGCATGAAAACATATTTGCAACCATTAAACCATGGCGGGCGTTGCTTTTGACATTGTTGTTAATGCTTGAAATTAAAATTTATGGTTTTGGTATGATTATGCTTTTGGTGTTAGGCCAACACATGTTTTGTGCCCATGTTCAAGCTATGCGACAGCCAACTGCTTTATGGTTTCTATCTATTCATGAGCAGCCTATGAGCATTTAAAGCACCAGGTGAGATGATGTACACGCACATAGGCTGCTCAAGAATAAGAACACGCATAATTACGACTCTCGAAGATCCATATTTTCCTTTTTTATCCCTCTCCCACTTGGATCTTCTCTTCCAATGATATTTACCATATCACTCCCTACTCTACTTTGATGCTTGTCTCTCTTTTCTTTTCCGATGATATTTACCATATCACTATGCTCATGCTTAAGTTGTAGGAAAACGAAAGCAAGGTATTGCTTATAATTGTTTAAAGTATGCTTTTTGAGACCATGATGATAACAATTCTAAAAGGTTGTGATGATAAAACTTAGGCATGCCTAAGCGGGTTGGATTAAGAATTGGATTACGTGCATCTTGGCGGGGTAGGCTTCCTAAGTTTGCAGCTATGACGGCCGTATCTTCTTTTTCCAGATGCTTACTTATCTGAGTCTCATAATATTATAGTACACCGGTGTATTACGTGCATATGTTTTGTGCTCGTGCTTAAGCTATGTAAGCGGGGTCGGTTAATGTTTAGATTACGTGCATCTCGGCATGGCAAGCTGGCTAAGTTTGCATCCATGGCGACCGTATCCTCGTCTTCTCTTCCAAAGATATTTTCCATACTTCTTCTTCCACTTAGGTGTTTTCTTACAGGTCTCATGGTTACCATGCATGAACGCCAGTTGTTTCCTGCTTACGACTAGAGTATATATACAGGGAGATGATTTGCACACTCACCAAATTGATTGGCACACTCAAATTATGTGTATCTTGACATTTATACCCCTACATCACTTAATAAAGTGCGCAAATGTTATGGGTATAATGGGCATAACACACATAAATTGAGCGTGCCAATCAATTTGGTGAGTGTGCAAATCATGTCCCATATGTATAGTGTCAATTTCAGTATGATTTGTGTGTTTTACAACTTGTCGGAAAATCGTACCGGATCGATTAGCCTATTTTTGAACAAGGATGTGCGTTTGTTATTTTGAACATGTTGTATGTATGCCACTTGATTACGTTGTTTGTTATTAGAATTGCTATGTTGTTATGCCATGTTTGTGATAAGGGTTTGCCACTGTCACGTGTGCCTAAATTAAGAAGATGCCTTCTAACTAGGCATACATGAGAGTGAGAAAACCCTTATCATGTAGTTGGCTATTACGTTGTGTTCGCTCGTCATTGTTTTCATCTGATATCTGACCAATTGCATGCTACCTTGATCAAGCGATGATGAATATGAGTAGTCCGAGTAGAACACATGAAAGTTCATAACTTGGCTAGGCAACCTATTAGGTGTGCAACCATGACAGACTTATACAAGCTCTTATCTGAGTTGATAGATCCTTTTTTCCAAGCATCGGTATTTTATGCTTCCTTTACAATGTATATAAATTTGCCTGCTTACTGCCTATCAGTTGTTAGACCGCGTTGGGTTCCTCCTAGTTGTATCTTGGCGCGACATTATTATATTTGTGTTTTCAGCCATGATAGTAAAGTGCCCTTTTAACCTGTTCTAGCATCGTAACTGCGAGCTTGACTTGACTGACCACCCTTGTGTCCATGTCAGGAGTCAACAACAACGATTTCTAGAGTAAGATTATATCTCTTTAGATGTTGACTCCTTACTTGGACACAGGATTGATCTTACGAGTGTGGTAGGGGTTTTGCCATTATCACGTGTGCTTAAATATAGAAAATGGCTTCCAATTCGGTGTATGTGATAATGGAAAAATCCTTATCGTGTATTCGGATGCTACATTCTGCTCGGTTACCATTGTCTACATCTAATGTTCCACCAATCTTAGTTAAGGTTGTGTCACTCCGTACGGTGATAACAGGTCCTTCTATAAGATGCGTTCCCTTTATCTTTTAGTCAGCGATTATGAGAACTATTTACGTACTGCATCTGGCTCACTGAGCATAGCTTCTTGCCAATGCGACCATACCCAGGTTGTGGTCGCAACCATGTCAAGCATTTTGTACGGTTTCAGTATTCGCAAACCTGAGCCTCATTTGTCATTGTCATGGGGATCGAACCTTATGTTGCCTCTCATGATTGGGATATAACATGTTGATGAAGCATTTCTTAGGCCAGCTGGTGTGTCACTTATGGTTTTTGTACACAGAGACGTTCACTGCAAGTGACACATCAGCCGGTTTAATAGATGTTTCATATGTAAGTGATGCGGATAATTGTAAACGAAGAAGTTTTACAATCCCCTAGGCAGAGTACCTAATCGTTGTAGTGTATTATAGCAAGACTCAGGGGTTGTTATCATTCTCTAAGGGAATAGCTTTTGAAGGCTTGAACTAAATGTAACTAAGGTCTAAGGGTTGAGAGACGATTATTTTTGTATTTTTATAAAAGCAAGTAAAATCTCGGGTTTGAAGGGGGTTTTGTTTTAAAGCTAATTAACTAATAAACTAAATTAAATCTAAACTAACTATGTGGAAACTCGTATAGGTAAACAAACGTGTTTACTTAATCATGCACTAATCCTTAGTTTGATCCTCCTAATCCTATTGCCCGTCACCCTTGTGATGTAATGTGTAAGTATTTCCTAATTCATGAACGAATTACACGAACCCACTGTCTATGTAATATTCTGTTAAGGCAACACACAAATAAGGTAGTATGAAGACTATTACAAAGCCTTTAAGAGTACAGTACACATATTAAAACACTTAAAAGGTGATCAACCATATTAGGGCAAGGTAGTATAAAGACTATTGCGATGATATCCTTTCTACACAATCACGTTTCCCTAGACGTCTTAGCAAGCAATTAAGAAGCCAGTTTTCTAAAGCCTAATGCGCACACTCATCAACAAGAAGTACTAGAAAAAGGATTTACAAACTAGTTTCATGCAATCATAAGCAAACACTTATAAATCTAGACTAGCATGTTAATTGAAAGTAAAGAACAAATAATCAAACAATACATAGACATATTGAAAGATTAAGGGATAAAAGATCTTAACTTTAATTAATCATGGAGTAATTGATGGATACAAAAGGGTTTAAGAACCCTAAAACTTCACCCAAAAGCTGATAAAAATCATTCCTAAAATACCCTGCGAATTCCCCCCTTTTAACACAAAATTTAAGGTTTGTTATATATAGAAAAACAATGCGACACGTCTCCTCCCACGAATCTTTTTAGGATTTTCCATTTGAGTTCGTTACATCTGATGCACCAGGATCCTGACGCAAGGGCTGGGCGTCGCGTTGACCTCCTGACGGCCGTCGCCTTAGATTTGCGACTTCCGTCCTCCTAGCCACTTGTAAATGCCTCTTTTAGGATATTAAAATTCGTGTTGAGTTGTAATCTCTTCTGTTTCTTCCCAAATTGAGTCCAAGTAACGTGTATTTCCTCCAAATGCCATCCAAGTGCTAAAAATATAAAAAGAAATGATTAAGCACGTATTTTGAGCATATTTGCATGATTAGGGGGGGTTAAATGACCCCATAAAAAGTGTATAAATGACACCGTCATCAGTAGCACAAACAACTTTAGAATTTTAAAGATCTTAGACTTTAAACAGACATTACACATAATTACAAGACAAGTTGTTTATTTGAAAAACTAGAAATTCCTATGGTGGTCCTTCTACTTTCGACTTTTAAAGCATCACTTGAACTATTGTTTTTGGCATGACCTTTTCTTTCATTTGAGTACCCCTAAGTTGTGGTCTGCTAACACTAGTTTTGTGAATTACTCCTATAGAGGTAGACACGCAAGGATTAAAATTCCTAAAAAGGAACGAGGTGTTCTTGTCTGTGTAGACTTAGTGTTTATTTGATACATTCCTGGTTTAATCATATTCGTGTTTCTGACTACTTGTTTCTTATTTTCCTTTGGAGGAAAAATCTGTGGAGTGACTGGTTCTGATAAATCCTTCACATTAGTCTTTGGAGCAAACCGTGATTTGGGAAAAAAATATCGTTCAAGAGAATTTAAAAACAGAGACGGTTCTCCCATGACTGATGGTTTTTGAAATCTAAAAGTATTTGTTTGTTGAACAACTGATGGTTTTTCAAACTTAGTATCCACAGACTTTCCTTTCATCTTATTCAGCAAATTATGTATTTTACCGTTCACATTTTGTCTTGTCTTGTAATTGAGCTTTCAAATCAGCATTTTCAATAGACTTTTTGTTCAATTAAACAATCAGAGAGTCATTGTTGACTTTTGTCTGAGTTCTTGTCCGTTTGATAGAATCAAAAAAATCTTTATAAGTCTGTTTCAAATGCTCATTTTCCGTGTGTAAGTTCTCATTTTCTTAAAATAATTTTGTCACACTATGTTCTAATTTGATGTTTATTGTTTCAATATCATCGATGTCTTTCAAAACACGACCATGTTGACCCGATTTTAAGCTTGATTTTGGTATTTAAGTTCAAGAGCAACACAATGTGCTTCCATCTTTGAAAAATTCTTTTGTCATTGGGCAACAGTCTTTTTGAGATAAATGTTTTCTGGCTCTAAAGATTGTTTTAAAAGATTAGTGGGCTTGTTTTTGAGAAATTCATTTTGTTTCGAAAGCTCAAACTCAAGACGTTTACATTCATTGATTTTATCAAGATATTTGCATGCCATGTCGCACTAATTATCATAATCAACCATAGACATAAGAGTAACACATAAAATATCTTTTCCGAGACATTCTTGCAAGAGAAGATCATTGACTTTTGAAGAGACTTTTTCATTTTCAATTTGAGGTTTCAGATCATCAACGTCCATTTTAAGATCGTCAACCTCCTTTTCAAGAGATTGAATGTATTTTAAATCTTCGAACATTTAATTTTTAAGAGTTGTTCCGAAAATAGATGCATTTAACACAGTGTCTTGTGCAAAAGGAATTAACATATCTTTAACAAGCACTTTTATATCATAAGTAATTAGATTCTTCCATTCATTTTTATGACGATTTTCTATTTTACTTCAACAACAGATCTGATATTTTTAATGTTTGTCAGAATATCAAATGCTCGCTTACTTTTGCTCATCGAAGCTTTAGTGGGTAAGTACTCAATAAGTTTTATTAAATGAGTTTTTTGTTTCTGAAAAGGTGTTCTGAAAAGATTCCTTTTCACATCATTTGCAAAATACAACTACTCACGTAATCTGTGTTGTTGAGGTAACAAAAGATCATAAAGGTTATCATTTTACTAAATCACAATTTTGATCGACTCTCTTCTGCAAGATGAATTGTCTCTTCACTTTTGGGAGCAAATAAATTCGGAAGATCATTCTTATCATATTGCACATTATATTAGGACGGTTTTTCCCATTGAGCTTTCTTGAGGTCCTTTTTTTTTTCTTTTTTTTTTTTTTTTGTGGTGGTGGTTGTGTTTTTCTTTTTTTTTTTTTTTTTTTTTTTTTTTTTTATATATTTTAGGGATTTGCAAAACGAATCGAGCATTTACCATTTAAACGAAACCATTTGAGTGAGTTAGCCAAAAAAATAGTTTGTGCCTACTAACTGGTTTAGGAGTTAGCATAAAAATAATTTGTTTATCGATGTCTTTGTCTTCCCGTTCTTTGAAATCTTTTTCAATTATTCTTTTTCTTTTAAAATTTGGGAAATCTTTATTTCATGTGTTGACATTTGGTTTACAAGCTTGGCATTTTCTTCTTTAACACAAAAAGTTTCATGAGATTGAGTTTTTGAAGATTCATTATGTAGTCGTTTAGTTTCTGCCAGAAAATCAAGAGCTTTTTAACATTGAAGTTCAACTTTCTCTTTGTCTTTGTGGTTTGTTTGAAAATTTGTGTACTTCTCAAGCTCACTTTTGCAATAAAAAATATCTTGTTTGCTTTTTTTAGAGACGTGTTTGCTTTCTTTAATTACTTTTGTATGTTTTTCTTATCATCAACATCTACTTTTAAATTAGCAATTAAAGAAGCAAGCAAGACACGTTCATTCTCAGCTTCATCGGCATTTTGGTCAGCCTTTCCTTCATTATCACACATATCCGATGAATGAGGAAAGACATTACTATCAACCTTTTCCACTATATATGTATCATTGATGGATTCAGGTTGCTCGAAATGCTGTCTTTCAGTGGCAAACACATTATAGTCATCATCTGTATGTACCTTTTCTAATGGCTCATCATCATAGGTAGGTCTAAGAATTTGTCATCAGTAGCATTGTAAGGACCTCCTGAATCTTTTGACATGTCCATGTAATGAGCTTTTAGGTCTTGATCATCCGGCTCTACATCAGTGTCCTAATGCGCATTAACACTCTGCTTTGCATGTAAAGGAATACATTTTTATTCTTGCTTACATAACATCATCTTCTCCTTGTGATACTCATAATCCTTAACCCTTTTAGGTTTTCGGCACTCCTTAGAAAAATGCCTAAACCCCTTGTAATTGTAACACTATATCCTAGACTGATGAACTACTTGATTTTACACGGTTTCCCTGTTCTCAACAACTGTTACTGTCCTGATGACATCAAATAATGTCTATTTTATAGCATCATTTATCCCGTCTTTATTGCTCGTTTTACATTCTTTTATATAAGAATTGATACTTAATTGATTATATTTATTATTTGCAGTACATATCGAGCTGATGTGCGGTTATTGTAGACTTCACAAGAAGTTTTACAACTCCCTAGGCAGTGTACCTAACCGTTATAGTGTAGTATAGGCAAGACTCAGGGGGTTGTTATCGTTCTCTAGGGGAATAGGTTGGAAAGGCTCAAACAGAATATAACAAAGGTCTAAGGGGTTGAGAGAAGATTATTTTTGGTATTTTTTATATTTTTAGAAAGCAAGTAAAATTCAGGTTTTAGAGGTTGGTTTTGGTTTTAGTTAATTAAACTAATAATAAATCTAAACTACTTTGGTGAGAACTTATATCATAAACGAACGTATTTACTTAATCATGCACCACTCCTTAGTTTGCTTCTCCTAATTCTATTGCTTTGTCACACTTGTGATGATATGTGTAAGTATTTCCTTAGTCATGAAAATATACATTAAAACGCTTCCATCCTATGTAATATTCCATTAAGGCAATAGCACATTGTAAGGTAGTAAGAAAGACTATTCAAGCCCGCTAAGAGAACATACATGCGTTAAAACACGTAGAGGGATCAACCATATTAGGGGTAAGGTAGTATGAAGACTGTTACCGATGGTATCCTTTCTACACACTCGCGTTTCCCTAGACATGTATGCTAATATAACATTTTATAGCTAGTTTTCTTGAGCCTAACGCGCACATCTATCACAAAAAGCAATATTAAAAGGATCTACAAACTAAGTTTCATGCAATCATAAGTAAATACTAATGGATCTAGCCTAGCATATTATAAGAAAGCGAAGAACAATAATCAATCAAACAACACATAGATATATTAAATGATAAAAGATAGAGGACTTCACTTGATTAAAACATTTTTTCAAGGCTGATATAATAGGGTTTTGAAAACCTAAAAATGACCTAAACAGTTGTTATAATCGACTTTTAATAATAGGGTTTGGTTCCCAGAAGTTACACACTTAAAACCCTAAAAAACAAGTTTGTATATATAGGAAAACAGGAGCGACGGCGTTGCGTTATAATCCTGACGCCGTCTCCCTGCCGAATCTTCTAGGGCTTCTTGGGAATAGGTTGGGAAGGCTTGATCACGGTCTAACAAAGTTCTAAGGGTTGAGAGAAGATTATTTTTGTGTTTTTATATTTAATAGAAAGCAGGTAAATCTATGGTGATAACACCCAAATTATACATGTTTTCGGTGGCGTTATTTGCATATATTTAATCAATTCTCATGAACTTTCGATACTTAATAGCATGAATTGCTTGCAGGTTCACTTGAAGACATCCTGAAGATAAACACAATGAAGATCGAGTATTTATATGCTAAAGAACACAACATACAAGAAAGAAATAAAATTCAAGTTCTAAAGTGAAAATGTGCGCCACACTTACCAATTATGCGCCACACTTCTCCTCAAGTCAGAAGTAATTAAAGCTTAGTCAAAATCAGCATTAACTCCACAATTACGCCTCACTTACAACTTTGTGCGCCACACTTTTACCCCTGACTTAGCCTACAAATAGGGGACGAATTTCACACATTTCATTCATCCCTCATCCCAATACTTCATTCTTTAGTCAATCCTCTCATCTATTCTTCAACTTACACACACCACTTTCCACATTTACCAAGCATAAACACCACACCCTTTTGGAGAATCAAGATCAAATAACCAAGAACGAAGAAGATCATCATACTAGTTTAGCGAAATAATAAAGTGTATTATTGAGTCAAGCGATGTTATGAACCACTTAGCCATGAGAGGCTAAATCTCTCATGACTACTCGGTGATGTTATGATAATGAATAAGTGTTTGGTATGATCGTGATCTCTTTAATCTCAAGCTTATGTTGCAATCGTGTTATATCCTATCTTATCGGTTTTGCTTATCAACTTAGATTATATAATCATACCGGTATAGGTCGAAAGACCCGTTATGATCTATGTGGTTTTAAAGATTTATCTATGATCTTTATCGTCTGTGTCGAGAAATCCACTTTCATGAATTGATAAACAAAATAAGTTTTGATATAATAAGTAACTAAACTATTTGAGTGACACATTTGGTCTAGTCTACTAAATATAAGTCTTAAGTTAATCAAGTTGATTTGTGAAAACATTTTTTGACGAGAAATCCTTTTTGTAAGTTGAAGGTTTCATTTTCAAGATCATTTCCAACACTTATGAATTATTTTCAACTATCCGAGTAGTCATCTTTATTATCATTGGTAAAACAAAAAGTTATTTTCAAGTTAAAGTTTATTTTCTTTCTGATTATTTAAACACTATTCAAATCCCTATGGACGACCTGGTCTTACCTAAAAAGGTTATACTGCATACGTGGGTTATACTTTTACCCGTGTGTTTTCCTATAAAAAAAATTAGTATTTTCAGTCATTATAAATTTAAAGCTTTTGAAACACATCAGTATCCTGCACTAAAAATAAGTGCATGGCAAGGTGTGGGATAGTTATATGATCGAGGTGACCATTATAACAATTACATGTTTAAACCATGGGCTAATTCTAGTGCCTCTTATCATTTAGCAAATCCTAATTCTCACTATGCGGTCTTGAGATGCATCACAAAAACAAGTTTTAGAATTTAATACACTATCGGTACACTCATATAATTATACCGATACCAATGCTCCAGAAAAGGCGACAAAGATCATACGTACACATTCGTAACGACGGAATAGACACATATGACTGCATTCGAACCTTAACTCGAGAAAGCTAAAGGTATAAACTATCTTGGGTATCAAAAATGGATACCCGAATTCTTATAGATCTAAAGGGCGAACCTCACATTTTGGGGGTGGAATTTTGAGGGTTTTTGTGCTAGTCATATAAATTTCTATCCATGAGACGCAATTAATACTCGGTTTTCTTTGGTATGTGTCATAAATTTTTTAAAATTTTGGTTAAAATTACCGTCTATACTATGTTTCGATATATTACCCATCATTTTAAGGATAAAGCAAATAGAAATTGAAGGAATAGTTTCTAAGGATTATTTCCCCCTGCACTTAAGTTGAACATTGTCCTCAATGTTCTTTAGAAGTGCCCGTATAAATGAATAAAGGGAAAAGAAGACAAGTAAAAGAAACTAGTACTCCCTTGGTTTGCTCAATAATGGAGAAGAAACATGCGATAACGGGTTAAATCGTCCTCCAAGAATCGTCCAATGAAACTTTCTAAGAATTTCCAAGCTTCTTCTCATCAAATATAACATGTAAATCAAAGACAAGAACAACTATACCAAGCGTAAAATCCACGGGTGAATGATAAATACATCCTCATTAACTAAGTTTAGACTATACGAAAACAAATAAAGGATAGGATGAATGTGTTAATTTAATCGTGGTTTCCTGCAGGTTTTTAGGAAAAACATAAATTTCCGAAATGATACAAGATTAATTTCTCAAAAGTTAAATAAAATCAAATTTTCCTTTAGCAGGCCTGGCGACGCCGTTAGGATTAATCCTGACGCCGTCTCTAGGGTCTGTAAAGAAAAAATTCTCTTTCTTCCAAAATTCCTGTACGCAAGTTCCCATTAGTTAATTCCTATAAAATAAATCATATGACTCAAAACAAACACAAAAGACAAACAAGACATACCTAAAATGCAAGAAAGAAAAAGATTAGGTTGCCTCCCAATAAGCGCTTTTTTGTTCGAGTCATGAGCCTGACTCTACGCTTGTTTGACACGCAAAAGGTGGGTCTCCCCTACACTTAATGTCAAGTGTGAGTGATAGTAGCGATACACACCATTTTGATAGAGGTATGCCACGTGGGGTGAAGGCGGTATGTGAATGGTCAAGCGTTCTACTACCTTCATCCTAAAGCTACCCGAATCCTTTGGTTTGATGGGTGGATTTGAAGTTGGAGAAAAATTATGACAAATAATCGGGGTTATGTCATTCTCATAGAGATTATGCTCCAACGATTCTTTATCCATTCCGGTTCC
>BQNB010165810.1:0-14179 GCA_026074375.1 Tanacetum coccineum | reverse complement strand
CCAGAATTGGCGCCCTGCATAAATTCTGCTTTATTAACTAGAAAGCGGCTTCCTCCTTTTCACCCCAATCAAACCTAACTCCTTCTGAGTAAGCTTGGTCATTGACTTTGCGATCTTCAAAAATCCTTTGATGAATCTTCGATAATACCCAGCAAGACCTAAAAATTAACGAATCTCCGTTGGTGTCTTAGGAGATGCCTAATCTTTTATGGATTTGATCTTGGCAGGATCCACGTGAATGCCTTGACTATAAATCACGTGGCCGAGAAATTATACCTTGGGAATCCAAAATTCACATTTAGAAAACTTAGCATACAATTCCTCTTTCTTAAGCAATTCCAGAATTGCCTTAAGATGTTCTTCGTGTTCCTTCTTGTTCTTGGAGTAGATAAGGATATCATCAATAAAGACAATCACGAATTTATCCAAATATGGCTTGCACACCCGATTCATGAGATCCATAAATACCGTCGGTGCGTTCGTCGAACCAAATGGCATAACTTGGAACTCGTAAAGACCATATCGAGTTTTAAATGCCGTCTTTGGAATATCTTCTTCACGTACTCAAAGCTGGTGATAACCTGATCGTAAGTCTATCTTAGAATAAACACTGGATCCTTGAAGTTGATCAAATAAATCGTCGATCCTTGGGAGTGGATAACGATTCTTCACTGTCAGCTTGTTCAGTTCTTGGTAGTCGATGCACATTCAAAACGATCCATCCTTCTTCTTGACAAACAAGACCGGAGCTCCCCAAGATGAGGAACTAGGCCTTATAAAGCCTTTGTCAGATAGCTCCTTTAGTTGGTCCGACAATTCTTTCATTTTGGACGGGGCCAATCGATAATGTGCCTGTGCTACAGATGCAGCACCAGGTATCAAATAGATTTGGAATTCCACTTGTCAAGTTAGAGGAAGACCCGACAAGTCCTTAGGAAATACTTTAGGAAAATCTTGAACGATCAGTACGTCCTCAAGTCGCTTCTTCTCTGACTTGTCTTCAGTCTCCTTTGCAGTAACATGTGCCAAAAAGAAGGGACATCCTTTTAGCATGTACTTCTGCGTTTTAGTGCACGAGATGATGTTCAAACGAGTCTCGTTTCCCCGGTTGCTTCCGTCACCATGAACAATTAAGGTTTCATTTCCCCGGGGAATACGAACGATTTTCTCGGCACAAACAATGACAGCTTGGTACTTTGCCAACCAATCCATACCAATTATGACGTCGAAACTACCAAGTTCTGCGGGCATTAAGTCTATGTTGAATGGGTGATTTAAGAAGTTTAATGTACAACCCCGAATGATAGCGTTTAACCCAATTATTCTCCCGTCAGCTAGTTCAACATCATACTAATGATCTAGGGTAGTTGGTGTGATATCAAATTAGGAGCTAAATGCAATAACGCAAAACTTCTATCGGCACCCGTATCGAATAAGATAGAAGCATAGCGGTTGTTTAGAAGGAACGTACCCATAACGATGTTTGAGTTTGGTTTGTCCCTGCATGGCCTACCGTATACACTTTTGCTGGAGCATTGCCATTTCCACCTTGGTTATTGCGGTTGTTGTTCTTCAGCTTTGGACACTCCCTGATATGTGCTTAATTACACATATCTTTTACCTCTAAAAACGAGCTTAAATGACCAAAAACAAATAAAAACTGCCAAATATTTGTATGTTTGCATTTGTATTGTGCAGGAAACGGATATTCAAGAAAAAGAGCAAAAAGAAAGCAAAAAGCAAGCAATTCCCAAAGCACGGGAAGGAAAGGACCAAGTCAAGTCGAAGTCTAAAGTCATCCGCATGAAGATTTTACAACTTGAGGGGCTAAATCTGCCAAGCCTAAAGTTGTATTACAAAAGATTAAAAAGACAAGGGCCAAAACTGCCAACCGGGTAGATATTGCATTTAAGTTATACAACTTCAGGGGACCAAACTGCATACTTCCCCCAAAAAGTCTTCTTTCCCACCCTAAAACCCAGTTACAACTGGTATGTCACCCCATACCTTCTTCCCTGCAAAACCACTTCTCACCCTAGCCAAAATCATTTCATCCACCCTACTACCCCCCCCCCCCCAACAATTATCCATAATCCAAACAATGCAAAATTCAAGACAATAAAGCAATAAACTCCATGACATCCTACGGTCTCTTTCTAGCAACTTCTCTCTATCTTATTCCTATGATGCTCACCTGAAAATGATGCTTAAATGTCAACATAATGTTGGTGAGAGTCATAGGTTTAAGACACGCCAATAACTCGCTTTGAAATAACTGTGATAAATAAAACATAGCATAGCGGAACATACAACGAACTATCATACAAGCTAACATGCAATCACATCAATCCACATTGAGACGCTCACGCTCAAACATCACAAACATATCCCTATCCACAACAATGAGACGATCACGCTCACTTCTATCAATCCATCAATGCCTTGAGACGGTCACGCTCAAGCATAACAATCCATCATTGCCTTGAGACGGTCACGCTCAAGCACAACAATCCACAGCAATGAGACGATCACACTTACTACTAACAATCCATTCATGAGCTTGAGACGGTCACGCTCAAGCATAACAATCCATATCATATTCGCAAGTAGCACATAACATACAATATGTCACATATTACCCATGCCTCATTTAAAACACATTAACACAGTAAACTAAAACATTTAAATCATAGCATCATTTCACCCTAAAGAAAACATAAGAAAAAGGGCCATGAACCATCACCTGATGCTTAAGCAATTTCCCAAACTCCTTCACAAAACTATACAACCAAACAAACGCATGTTACATGCGAGTAAGCCAAAATGCTTATCCCATGTAACAATCATATGATTGGATGAATAAGTGTATATTTACCCTCATGGGTCAACCTAAACACCATGCCCCCAACATTTACCAATCGTTTACACACTTTTTCATGTCAACAATCTACCCGAAAATACAATTTTAGGTCCACTTTAGCATTTTCTAAACCACACCTACGGACCTTTATAAATTTTACCAAAAATCACGCATTCAATATTATGAGTTTACTATATCCATGATTTTTCCACTAATTTATATCCCCTCTTAAGTGCCCCAAATAAAATCAAACTTTTAACTACTCAGTTTCGGATCTGAACGAACACTAAAAAGTTTGGACCTAAAAACCATACTTAGACCCCAAATCAGAAGCTCTCCTTTGGGGGATTTTTAATAGACACATAACTAAACTCCTGTAAAAGGTCTAAGCTAAATTCAAATTTTAAGTGGGGGTTTTATACCTCGTAATCTGACCTAAATGTGACCCGTATTCACTGCTTTGACAACTTTTCTTGCAACTAACGTTTGACTGACTTCCCGACCTTAAAAACTTTCGAGGCCAGATTTTCTGAAAACTAGACTCTCTGAGCTACGTTATAGACACCGGAAACTTGACAAAATCTATTACCATCATTGAGATAACAGCCGAACAACACAGCCCTAAATGCTGCCCTAATCTAAATCATGTTTTAACGCGATCTGAACCCTAACGAATACACCCATATGATCTTAATTAAACCCTAATCATTATAACATGTTTATTATATAATTAATTACAGATGTTATGAAACCCTACTTATCCATCATAATAATTATATTTTTAATGATAATTAACTCAAATAGATTATAATTTATACCTTAAATCTTCGAATCTTGAACACAAAAATCACCAAACTTGAAAAAAAATATTTTTATTCTTCCCCCTTTGATAAAATTCGGCTGGGACAATTAAAAACAAGGGGGATAAGGGTTTTTGGTATTTATAAGGTTTACAAAAATGTTTAGGATAGATATATTTTACCAATTTTAATTAGAGTAAGATTTGTTTTCCTTTTTTTTTCTTTTATCCTAAAAACTGGTCGATTGGCCTTATTTATATATATTTTTTATTTTTTATTTATCTATTAATTACTTAATTATTAACATTACTGTAAGTTTTTATAAAAACCTTAGCTTGCTTGTGCATTCCTTTTTGCTTAAACGCAATTTACAAGACTTTTAAAAATAAATAACTACAATAAATCAACTTTTCATTTTTATATTAAACTCTTTACTTTTTGAAAAATTAGAAATTTTATTTCTTTCTTATCTAACCACTACAGCTATTAATACCTAATATTTATCTAACATATACTATATCTTATACGTAAAAATATACTGACACTGATAATCACTAAAAACGCTCATTTATTTCTTGTTAATACCACGAAATCATTTCTTATCACCAAACGTGAACGGAACAGAATCCTCATATTCAACACATTAAATCCAAATCCCAATAAGTCGTATCTACGCTAATGGATTGATTACCAAATCTCACATATCCCACCATAAACGACTTATATAACACTATTATTATCACAAATAACAATACCTATACATTGATACAGAAGACATAATGTAAACCACTAACTCGGTTTGACCTAACTAGCTACAGTTCTGGTTGTCACATCGAAAGAGGTTGAAAATATATCCAATGACCTCTCAGAGATAACATAAGGTATGTCTCTGATCGTAGTCAGTGATATGGTAAGGGGATGGTCATGGTTACAAACCTCCAACTGTCAAAAGCCCTCAGCTACGTCGGGGAAGGTCCTTAGTCAAATGATCGTATGAACAATCTCTGTGGTGTAGATGAATCAGCAGCCGGTTGGTCGTCTGGTGGTGTTTTATGTCCGGATAAAGGACATGATTGTAGGTGAAACCTAGAATCTTCTCTGCTATCCTCTGATGAGTATGAATCTCTAAACCTCTTGTGAGGTGGTAAGAGACCAGCAGGAGTAGGGGTTATCGACCTCGAATTACGAGTAGGTGATGGTACCGAAGCAGTAGGGGACCTACATATCTTGCGAGATGGTCCAGAAGAAAGTGAAGATGAATCCAATGACCTCTTAAAAGATAAACCTAAGGATGACTCAGATGTAGTCGGTGGGTAAGGAGTAGACAATGGTGCAGACCTCCAACGTCTAAGTGCCTCACTACGTCGTGGAGTCCTAGCAAGTGATCGGTTAACAAATCTTGGTGGTGTAGATGTATCAGCATCGGTGGTGTCTGGAGGTGTATGTCCGGATAAGGAATGATCTGAAGTTGAACCTGAAGAAAATGAGTCTGGTGAAGAATGACGATCCGATGAATGATGAGATACACGTCTCCATGCAAGTCTACGAGCAGGAATGGGTCCAACTATCTTCCTCGCAGTCAACAACTTACGCGGCCCGTTAAGATGGGTTCGGTAAGGTCGACCGAAAGGGATAGCCTTACCGGGTCGGATAAGAGTTAATGAACGTCGACGAATCCCGAGTGGGGCAACAATAGGGGCAATTGGAAACTCAGATGATGGTGTAAGAGACTCATGCCTCTCGGGTCTCTGCTCAGCAGGCTCGGACTCACCATCCGCCTTCGAGTCATCAAAACATAAGAAGGGTAAAATCAGTGGCAAATCTGGTACGGGAGGTAAAGAATCCTCCGATGGATCAGAATCAGAAGAAGATGAATAATCCACTAAATCAAGTACCCCGGTAGGTGAGACAACTGAAACTGTCCCTACATCCGGTGCAACTAATGGATCAGCTGGAACAATAGGAACCTCAGGGATAATTGTAGGAATGGCACCAAAGAGAATCACTCGTAGGGCACGAGAACCCATGCTCTCCTCACACGAATCAGACAAAATAGAAATAATAAGAGCAGCCATGACTTGCACAAGCACAAGTTTATATAAATCTCTTTATATGAAACCATGCAACGTGCAAGCAAAGTCAAAAAGATAAGCATGATGCAAAAATATGATATGGCAAAATGATAAATAACGTAATTATGGCAATATGATATATAATTAGTACTTATATATATATATTAAACGCTATTACTATATGATATATATGTAAGCATGTAAAAGCACATAGGATCACATACTGGTTATAGCCCAAGATATACTACCTGGTTCTCTATAACCTTGGCTCTGGTACCAATTTGTCACACCCTCAAATGGGGCTAGTCGAAAATACGTGTCCGAGGGCGTGACGTCATAATACACATCACACAAGATACAAAGAACGACCTCTAAGGGTACATTTAAAAATCCAACATCGTTGCATAAATTAAAATAGTTAAAGTTTTACATAGGCCCAACGATAATATGCGAAAGTGAATAAAATGTTTTAAAGTTTGACAACGGTGTTAACATAGATAATAATAATTCTTGAAAATTAGTCCAATGCAAGGCAACACCAACAAGCAAGCAAAGACATCCATAGCTAAGCTCCTGAGAAAAACATGCTAAAAAAGGTCAAAATAAAGTTGGTGAATTCATAGGTTTGAATTTAATATTAAAAGTGGACCACAAGTTCATAGTACGCACGTGACAGTTATAACAGATACAACTTCACATAAAAAGCATTTACGTTTGCGCTAAGCTCATGACACCGAAGCTCAATTTAAAAGGAAACATTTTATATTCCAAATAGAATTACTCGCCCTAAAGGTATCTGACCAAGATCACCTATTGACAATCCGACATGGTGTATATTCGTTTGTTCGAGACCTCCGAATCTAGTAAGCGCTACTTACCCAAATAGGGATAATTACTCCCAATAGATCTATTTACAACATTCGCGCTTACTTAACCAGTACGGTCGTTTAAGCAATTGACAGTTCATGATAATTCGGGCATTAGTGGTCTCTTCGCTACTTAGGCAACACGTAATCAGGAAAAAAGTAACGTAAAGTAACTGTGTCCATAGTTTAAAAATAAGCAATGTTTCTCACCTCAAAATAGTAAAGTAAAAGTAGTAAAACATGGGGTTATGAACTCACCTTAGCAAGATGAGCAAACGATAATCACGCAAGTAAAAGATGATATAGAAATCTAGCCGCGACTTAGAATAATAACGCGTCTCATAAACACGGAAAGCATGCCAAGAATTGCTCAATATGTTCATCACCAAAATACATCCATGTGTGTTTTTCTTTGTTTTGATTATCAAATCATGACGAAATAAAATCATATAGTTTTTCGTTAAGTTTCGGCGTTTAACCAAAAATTACCATTTTTAGAAAGTTTCTAATTTAGGAAAGTTTTTAGTTTCGGTACGTTAATACTGTCTCCTATATTTATTAAGTTTCCATATTTTTAAAACGCACTAACTAGCCTTAGTCGCTTAACTTCTTTGTCCGATTCGCTAAATTTTTACCAAACTTACTATTTTTAGTAACCTTATTGTTTTTCCTAAAATATGTTAACGACGTCTTTAAATGATGCTAACCAATATATATGTGTTACTATGTGTTTCGCTAGTGTTTAGAAAGTCTAAAAATTTCTGAAAGTGTCCGAAAACTCATTTTACTATTCACATCAGCACACTATTCATTCGGTTTTGTCGAAAAATGATTCAAGTTTCATTTGGCCATAACTTGGCCATTTTAAGTCTAATTTTAATGTGTGATATAATAAAAACTATCTATTCGAAACGAGCTTTCCAAAAACCACTTTTACGCCTAATGAAAATATTTTTAGGACAACCAAAACCTCAAAACAGATTTGGGACAGCAAACACTTTTTGTCAAAAACGCAACCAAAATCCACCCAAACTTCACAATAGTGCCTAATCTAGCCTAATCTCCATTCACAACTAATCCACAACGAAACCACACTTAAGACTAACCTAATCTCTTCATTTCTATTGTTGCAACTCTCATTCAACTCTCATCTCACCAAGAACATAATATTGAACTAGTGAAACAAAGTAGCATCATTATTTATGAAATCTTGTTTTATAATCTTTCAAAAAAATGAAAACACAACATATGGATGAATGGATCTTGAACATATATAAAAGAACATAAGTAAATCACAATAAAGATTCAAGATACTTACAAGAATGAAGAACAAGTAGAGAAATCATAAGATCTATACCCAAAATAATAGATCAATAAAACCCAACAACAAATCTTGAAACCCTAGTTTATAAACTCTTGAAAGACCTTTGAAATCAAATGAAACCTTCTTGGAATAACCTTGGATCTTGATAAAATAAAGTTTAGGATGTGTGAATATTGGTAGAAATCAAAAGTATGGATTATGTATGTGTTTGTGTGTGTTTCATGAGATAGGAGGGGACAAGAGAGAAAAGAAAACAATTTTTCCAAATGAAATGAACTAAAAGAGATGTGTGTGTTTATAAGTGGGTATTTATAGGATAAGGGTTAGGGTTTTAGTGTTACAAGTGACTCAAACACACCAAGTGTGTGTGTGTTGAGGGGTTCAACCGAATACGGTTATGGAGGGGGGAAAAGAACAAAAATTTTGTTTTTGGCTCCAAGTTTAGCTTAAATGGCTTACTACTTTGGCTCCAAGTTTAGCTTGAATGGCTCACTAGTGGAATTGTGGTCCAAAGTTCAACATGTGAAGTGTAAGAGCTATTGGCTTGTAGTGGAGAACAAAATAAACATGTCACTTTCTCTTCTTATGCATGCATGTGATGGTGTTTAATTTTTTTGAAATTCAAACTAGAGATAAAAGATGCTCTTTGATTTATTTAAGTGTGTGTATGCGTGTGTTTTGAGTAGAGGGGGAGGGATAAAAAAAATTTGGCTTATGAACATAAGATGGACGATAACTAAAGTTTACACGAAAAGATTTTGGGTTTCTAGGGTTCCGTTAGGTCAAAAACGCGAAAAACGCAATTTAAACATTAAAGAGTTAAAATAAATACTGGGAGTGATCGTAAACTACGAAACACTTAGAAAAGATAAAATAACTCATATAATATCTAAACTAATCAAAATCCGAAGTCGGAACGCGTCCGATGACGTTTTTCAGATTTACGCGGGTTAACTTCCTGGTAAACTGCCGGATTCAAACGTAACGTATAAAAGTCAAAAATAATTGTCGGAAAATTGGTTTCTTCCTAAAATTATTGACATGAAAAATTTTAGGGGTGTGACTTTAGGTTTAGGGAAGTAGTCCAGCCTAAATACTGCGAATGATATGCCGCTCGATGATAAGCAACTCATTGCAACTAAAATAAACTAAACGCCACGTTTTATTTTTTGAATCATGGTTAATACAGTTTTCCTTATTATTGTGGCTAAGACGCTTCCTTTCTATTTTTTCGTCTATTCTGCTTGCATGTTTTATTATGTTTTAGATTGATTCTAAGTTACCACAAAACTATGCCAGTTCTCAGGGTGAACCCCCTCCCCCCCCTTATCCGTTAAAAATTAGGACTAAACTAGGCTTTTAACATAGGTTTAACAAGATATATCCATTAACCATTGTTTTAAATTTAACTTAGCTTAGTTAGAACCAAAAATCATTGATTAGGAATAAAAGATTTCGTTCTCGCTCTTAAGTGATCGAGACACCATATCTTTACCACGAAACTACATATTGATTGGATACGCACTGCCCTGTTAAAGGTTGGTTTTAGGTAAAGTCAGCAAAGATATATATGTAAAACTTGGAATAAAATAACAACCTTCAAGACGACAACAATCACCCTAGATGTCTAATGGAATCAGGTATTCGTCTTTGATACCCAAGTTAAATTTATACCTGTTGCTTGCTCGAGTTAAGAAAGGGACAATTGCATGTGTCGCGATCATAGTTTTGTCTGTTGCATATGTGATTTTGTCGCATTTTCTTGGAGCTTTCGGTATCGGTTTTCTTATTTTATGAGAGTGTTCCAGGTATGTGTACTAATATTCTTGAACTTGCTTTAGTGTGATCCAGACGACACAGCATAGTGAGGATTTCAGGGATTTATAAATGATATGGAGGGCAACCTTGAATTAACCTTTTGATTTATTAACCTGTTATTGTTATTATGTGTACTCTCGACTATTAAAAAACTATACACAAACACTAATAAACCATGCAGCACTCATTGTTAGTTTCAGGATTCCTCTAGTGATATTCTCCATCATAGCCTTTTACTTTTCATTGTGTTCTTAGTAGTTTGTTACATGTGGAAGCCGATGTTAATGAAGTGCATTGTACTTCCATTTTGATACATAATTTCTTACTCACATCATCGTCTTTGCGACTTTGGGGTGTTAGAGGCGGTTCGGTTTTTCGGGTTTTGCGGTTTGTATAGGTTTGGGGTGTGCAGTTAATTCTGTTTTGGAGGCAACCTCATGATTGCGGTTTTCGGTTTGGTTTCAGGTTGGTATCTTGGTTGGGGGCGGGGGGCGGGGGGTAAACGAAGGTTCATGGGTTGATTTTGCTTTTTTTTTGTGTCGTGTCATTTGTGTGTGTGTGAATTTGTTTTGGTGGGATGTATGTTTTTTTGGGCGGGGACTTGTGGTGGTGTTTGTTTGGGGTCGGTTTGTGTGTGTGTGTGTGTGTGGTTTGTAGAGGTTGAGGGGAGGCAACCCTCTATGAAGAACGTGTTGTCTACTTCTGTGCATCACAATCCTAAAGACTCACACACCTAGGTGTGCCAAAGAGGTTAGAACACTAAGATTCCTCATCGTCTAATGGTCCCTCTAACGAGGTGGTGATGAGCTGTCTTATACACTCGCTCGGAGGATGACAGATAGTGGTTAGGTACTACTACTTGCTACTAGTTCAGGTGCGAGCAGGAAAGTGTTAAATCCATCAAGACCCGATCACTGCACACTACAGGAACCTCTATTCAGGTGAAACTAAGTTCAGGTCAGTCGGACCCAGGTGCCAAAGATACAGCATGGGAGATGCAGATGCTCAGATAACGGTTTGAGACTGCCTTCTAACAGGTCCCTGTGACCACATCTCTCAGAAGTTAACACATTGGAATGTGGGGGAGACAGTATGGCAATATCAAGATGATTTGACGAATTCTTGTACCACCAACACCCCATGTTTTACCTTCTTAGGGAAGGTCAACAACCTGGAAGTGATGAGGTAGAACCTATAAAATAAATGAAATTGATGGCTATTTGACAAAATTGTCCAACTATGGTTATTTGCCTTGGAAACATCAAGACTGCTTAAGATTTATTGATCAAAAGTTAAGTGAAAGAAAGTCAAAAGATTGGAAGAAGCAAGGGCAATGAACTTCAGGGATGAAACTCTTGTCTAGATTGGTACCTCTAGGAAAGAGTTTTGGATATGGGAGAATCTATCCAAAAACTGATGGGAGGAGAATTTGAATTTGAAGACAAGGTCAATGATTGAAGAAGGTGAATTTTGATGATGACATTTGAAGGATATGATGATATGGTGAATGAAGAAATGGAGAATATTGAAGGAGATATAGTTAATGCTGGTGGTGCAGTTAACACTGCTACTACTGGAGTTAGTGCTGCTAGTGCATCAATCACTACTGCTGTTGTATCTATTAGTACAGCTGAACCAAGAACACCTCCAACAACTACTACAACTGCATTTGAAGATGAGGATCTTACCATTGCTTAAACACTTGTAAAGATGATAAGTGAGAAAGCTAAGGAAAAATGAGTTGCTTTCAGAGATGTGGAAGAATCTGCTAGATCAACAAAAATTCTTCCAACTATTGATCCAAAAGATAAAGGCAAAGGCATTATGCAAGAGCCTGAAAAGCCTCGAAAGAACCCAAGAAAGGCTCAGATTCAGATGGATGAAGAGCTGGCTATGAGGTTACATGAAGAAGAAAAGGCTGAACTAGAAACAATGCAAAGAGAAAGAGCTGCACAAGAAAAAGCATCTAATGCTGCTTTTATTGTAGAATTTGATGATGTTCAAGCAAGAATGGATGCAGATGCTCTATTAGCTGCAAGACTTCAAGAAGAAGAAAGTGAGCAGTTTTATATTGATGAGCAAGCTAGATTTTTAGTGGAGACAATTACAGAAAGAAAAAGGTTCTTTGCTGCACAAAAGGCTGAACAAATCAGAAACAAACCACCTACCAAAACTCAATTAAGAAACAAGATGATTACCTTCTTGAAAAACATAGGTAGGTTCACTTACAATCAACTGAAGAATAAGAGTTTGGAAGAAATTCAGAAGCTATATAACAGGGAGCAGAAGTGGATTAATAACTTTGCTCCTATGGATTTTGAGATGGTTAAAAACAGTGGAAAAAAGGATGATGACAGTCAAAAGCAAGCAGAAAGTAGTAACAAGAGACCAAGAGCAGAACATGATGAAGAGAGTGTCAAGAAACAGAAACTAGAGGATGATGTTGAGAAATAGGAGCTTAGATCTTGTTTGGATATAGTTTTAAGGGATGATATTGCTATTAATGTTGAATCTTTGGCTACTAAATATCCAATAGTTGACTGGAAGACACACATTCTGACAGAAAACATGATGTATTATCAAATCATCAGAGCTTATGGAAGTTCTAAGAATTACAAGATATTCAGTGAAATGCTTGATGACTTTAACAGATAAGATATGGTAGATCTATACAGTTTGGTAAAGGAAAGGTATGAGATAATAAGCCCAGAAGGTTATGATAGATTACTTTGGGGAGATCTTATTACTTTATTTAAATCAAGTGAGGAAGATGGAATATGGAAGGGTCAACAGGACTACAAATTGGTAAGCTAGAGGTTATTTGATTCATGTGGAGTTTATGTATTGTTGATGGATACTGGAGTTGCTATTCACATGATGGTAGAAAATAAATATCCTCTTACACAACAAATGCTTTCAAGGATGTTAAATAGAAGACTAGAAGTTGATCATGAAAGTACTATGGTAATTGAGCTTATCAGATTCATCAAGGCACGTCTAGAAGAGTAAATAAGTGTTTGGATACATCCTCTTAGTGATCAAGATACAGGTAATGAAGAAACTTGATGATTAACAAGATGAATATCAAGTTTAGGGGAGGATTGTTGGGAATTAGAGGCTTCTACAATTTAATGCTGCTGGTTCAAGTTTGTGTTGCTGCTGAAGATTAGAGAAAAACAGTCCAAGTCATTAGTATTGTTAATGTAATAGTTAGTACTGTCAGTACAAAGTGTTAGTACTGTCAGTTTATTAGTACCGTTAGTTATGTAGTTAATACTGTTAGTATAAATAGTTAGTACTGCTAATGTGATATGCATGAGATATATTAGGAATAGATATGCATTGATTAGTAGATGCGTTTTGTAAGCCCATTAGGGTTTCTTGGTGTATAAAAGAAACCCTATGGCATAGTTAAAAAATAGAATTCATAATTCTTAGTTAGTTGTTTTATAGCTTCAAGGTTATCTTGTAACCCTATCACTATTCGGAGTGATCGTTATATATTGAGGCTGAAAGTTTAGTAAAATCTTGTTTACTGTTTTATTGTTCTTCTTTGTATTGCAAACTAGATTCCACATAGTTTATGATATTCGCAATCTTAGTTTCTACTATAGTTGTCTTGGATCTATCCAACACAACTAAGCTTTAACAAGCTAAATAAGATCTGTTCAGAAGGGATCAACGCTCCTTGTCATGCACTACCTGAAACAAGGGATAAACAATCAGTAGGATTTGTTCTGAAGAAAGGTAAAAAAAAATTGGCACAAAAATTAATCACATAAAACTTAGAATTTGCTTCTGTTCCGGATGATCGATACGCCGTATCCAACGAAAGTGGATTCGCCGTATTAATCTGATGGGATAAATACGCTGTATTGGAAGTGGATACGCCGTATTCAACTGCCGACTAGAATAGTGTATTTAAGAATAACAATTAAATATGCAAACAAATAAACACATAAATATACAAGCAAATAATTAAAGACAAATATACAAATATTACAAAATATACAAGGATATACACTAATCTAAGTTACACTAATCCTATGGGTTAGATCTAATCTAATGTTAAAAACTAAAATATCAAATAAAAATCAAGATTAATTTTCACTCCCCGGCAGCGGCGCCAAAAACTTGATGTGTCGTTGTGTGGTGTATATTTTATTGATTCAAGTTTTAAATTTATATTTTGCCGACTAAACCAAAAACAACACTTTAACGGGTAGTGTGCCCGATCGGTAGTAGTTTCGTGGTAAGTAGGGTTTCGAACACTTGAAGCGAGGTTAAATCTATCAATTTAATTAATATCTTGGCTATCTAATCTATGTTAATTCTATTTTATTCTAAACCTATGTTCAACCTATGTCAGTCTAAATCCTAATTTTAACGGGAAAAGGGGGTTTTCAGCCTGAGAGACTGGCACGGTTTGGTTGGTGACT
>BQNB010165809.1:0-14179 GCA_026074375.1 Tanacetum coccineum | reverse complement strand
ATAATGATAATATGTGTGTGAAATGAGAAAATGAAACAACCAACCACCCTCTCCAAGGCATGGAGAGGGTATATATACTACATACAAATCCGGCCATGGGCCTTAACGGGCTTTCCATAGGCCTTGGGCCAGACTAGCTTACTAGACTAATCGTATAACTAACTACAGGCTAAGACTATTACAACTTGGAAGTGAGTGATACTTTTCTTGTTTCTAACATTTGGGGTTGAGGAAGGAATGTTCTTGGGATACAAAGTCAACACTAGGGGGCTGAAAGTATGTCCAGATAAAGTGGATGCTGTTTTAAGTATCCCATTTCCAAAATGCTTAAAAGATGTGCAAAAGTTAAACAGAAAGCTCGCAAGCCTGAACAGGTTCTTAGCCAAATCAGCAGAGAAATCATTACCGTTCTTTAAAACTATGAAAAAGTGCACTAAGAAAAGCAATTTTCATTAGACCACAGAAGCTGAATAGGCGTTTAAGCAAATGAAACAGCTAATAACCGAGCTTCCCATGTTAACCGCGCCATTAGAGAAGGGGGAACTTATTGTCTATTTGGCAGCAGCAAAAGAAACGGTAAGTGCGATCTTGATGATTGAGAGAGAAGCTAAACAAATGCCCATATACTTTGTTAGCAGGGCATTAAGAGGTCCGGAAATAAACTACACATCAATGGAAAAAATTAGTGCTGGCCTTGGTACATGCTAGTAAGCGCCTAAAGAGATACTTTTAAGTACACCCAATCATAGTAATCATGGACCAACCCGATACCAGCAGGTGGGTTAGCAAGACCGGTAGGGAGCATGAGGCCTACAAAAATAAGAACAACGAAATTTAGGAGAATACGCAATACATTACATACCTAGAGTATCAGTTAAGGGGCAGATACTAGCAGACTTCATAGTAGAACGACCAGAAGAGGACTCTCCGGATACTCTGATGGAAGCGGAAGAAGAACTCCCCAAACCATGGATTTTGTTTACGGACAGATCATCCTGCACAGATGGTTCTGGGGCAGGACTGATACTCACAAACTAATAAGGGATGGAGTTCACTTATGCCCTAAGATTTAGGTTTGACGCCACAAACAACGAAGCAAAATATGAAGCTTTGATTGTCGGATTGAGGATAGTGGAACAAATGGGTGTTAAAAATCTTTAGGCAAATGTTGATTCACGATTGGTGGCCAACCAAGTGAACAAAACATACGTCGCAAAAGAGGCTGACATGATCCGATACCTGGAAAAAGTAAGAACACATACCAGCAGCTTCAGAGCGTTCTCAATCAGACAAGTCCCTAGAAGTGAAAACAAAAAAGCTGACGTACTAAGCATAATAGCGTCCACAAGCTTTGCACACTTGAGCAAGCAAGTATTGGTTGAAGAGCTGAAAGAAAAATCAATAAGTAAAGTGGAGATACTGGCAGTAGTAGAAGAAGAAGGAGACACCTGGATGACTCCTATTTTTGAATACCTTGTAGAGGGAACCCTGCCAATGGATGTGAAAAAAGCAAGAGCAGTAAGACGCAAGTCACAGCGTTTTTCCGTAAGTTATGGGATTCTCTACAAAAAATCTTTCTTCATACCATGGCTACGGTGTATGGGGCCACTTCAAGCAAACTATGTTCTGATAGAGATACACGAAGAATCTTGTAGCATGCACGCAGGTACACGAGCTGTCATAGTCAAAGCCTTAAGGATTAATTATTATTGGCCTACCATGCATAAGGACGCTAGGACACTAATAAGAGCATGCCAAGACTGTCAAGTTCATAAACCTATCCCAAGGAATCCACAGCAAACGCTAACTCCAATTGCGTCTCCATGGTCGTTCTACAAATAGGGAATTGACATAGTTGGACCTTTTCCAGAAGGACCAGTGAAAGTAAAATTCCTGATAGTAGCCATTAACTACTTCACAAAGTGGATTAAAGCAAAACCAGTCGCAACCATCACTGGCAATCATATCAAAAAATTTATGTGGGACAACATTGTCTGTAGATTCGGACTCCCAGGAGAGATTATCTCAGATAATGGATAACAGTTCCGAGGTAACCCATTCAAAGATTGGTGTGAAAAACTATGTATCTGCCAACACTTTGCTTCTGTTAAACATTCGTAAACCAATGGCCTGGTAGAAAGAGAAAATCCTAGTCTGGGAGAAGGAATAAAAGCAAGGTTAGACACAAAGAACAAGAATTGGTTGGAAGAGCTCTCTCATGTTCTATGGGCACACCGCACCATGATAAAATCCAGCAACGGAGACACTCCATTCTCATTAACATACAGAACAGAAGCGGTCATCCCACCAAAAATCGGCATGCCCACACTGAGAACAGCGGAAGTGGACATAGTGCAAAACAATGAAGCTTTGGGAATCAACCTCGACCTCTTGGAAGAAAAAAAAGAGCAAGCAGCAATTCGTAAGGCAAAGAGCAAAGAAAAAATGGAAAAGTACTATAACTCAAAAGTTCGAAGTACAAGTTACAAGCCGAGAGACCTTGTGTACCGTAACAATGATGCAAGTCGTGCAGAAGATACAAGGAAGCTAGGCTCCAAATGGGAAGGACCATACAAAGTCACGAAAGCACTTGGAAAGGGCGCATACAAATTATGAGATCGTGACGGAAAATAGCTCCCGCAGACCTGGAATGTCAGCAACCTCAAGAGGTGTTATATTCACAAAATGTAAGCAACTCACCCATGCGGACTCCGCAGTGGGGTAATGCACTTCAATCTATCTTATTTATCCATTGTAATGTCTTTTAAAATTTTAATGAAAGTGAAGACTAGCTACCTTCACAAGTATATTCCTAAAAATGTTCGTTTTTTATTTTGCAAAATTTATTTTATATGTGATTAAGACGCGCACACAACACGGCATGACCCAATAAACGTTATTCCGCATAACAAAAGGATAAGTAACCTAATAATTCACTCATATATACATAAGAGGTATTGCAAACCCAGTATCGGGAGAATAACCCACAAATATTCAAGTAAGACTATCACGTTAAACATATCATCACGGTATTAAAACGATAGCAGAACCATGTTAAACATTAGAAAATCATAATTGTACAAGTACATTTTACCGCATCAAAAAGTCCACAAGAGACCGCGGTATCTAACGGATAAAATCAGTTAGAAATAAATTGTTTACATGCAAACAAGAAAATACTGAAAACTAGTAAGCTAAAAAGTTACTGAACGATATTCAACTCCGCATCATCAACATTGGGAAAGGAAGCAGCGTTCCCATCAGCAGCCGCTTGGTCATCCGCACCTATAACTTCATTATCATCCACAGAAATAGGAGCAATTGTACTGGATGAAGCAAAAGTTGTGGACAGGGCTGTGGTAGTATCACCAGTAGCGGACACAACATCAGAAGTACCTTCTGTACCTGTTAAGACTGCAGCGGATATAGGCTCAGATAAAGGAACAAAAACATCATGAAGAGCTGATCTTTGATTCGCACTATTCTCCTTAATCTTTTGGACACGAACATTAGAAACATCCAGGGCAAGTGACAGAGCGGTAGCGCCAATAACAACCTTGTCCGGCGAGTGATGAACAGGGACCATCAGCTGGTCAACATTGGGCTGCAGCTCATCCAACCCTAACTTGTCCGCAAGGGGCCCTTCTAGGTGAAGGATGTTCATCACGACTTCAATACTAGCATCCTTATGGGATTTCAATTCCGCAAGCAAAGGGAAATTTACATTTTGGAGCTGTTGCAAAGCAGAAATATAATCAACTTTCGCAGAAGGATTATAAGCAGCAAAATCCGTTAAAACTCTGCCTTCCTTGCCATGGGTAATCCCAGCAGATAACCCATCCTGCATACTTTTCTCAATAGCCTTACCAATAGATAATATCCAAAAACTTTCAATTAGCTTGCTGCATACCAAATAATTCATGAACATCAAATAACAACAATGGGACTGTGAGACGATCATGCTCACTATCAACAATCCACAACAATGAGACGATCACGCTCACTACTAACAATCCATCAATGTCTTGAGACGGTCACGCTCAAGCACAGCAAACAAGGGAACGGAACGTGTCCCACGATCCATATCACAATAGCAAGTAGCACATAACATACAATAGTCTCGTATAGCCCATGCCTCATTTAAAACACATTATCACAGTAACTAAAACATTTAATACTCATAGCATCATTTTCACCCCAAGAAAACATAAGAAAAAGGGGCTATGAAACTCACCTGATGCTTAAGCAAATTCCAAATCCTTGCACGAAACTAAACAATCAAAATAAACACATATTACATGTGACCAAGCCAATTGCTTATGCCCATGTAACAATAATATGATGGATGTCTAAGGTGTTTAATTACCCTCATGGGTCACCACGACACCATGCCCAACCAAAACCAACATGTTTACACACTTTTCCAAAGTCTTACAATTTACCCGAAAGTGCAGAATTTTAACATCACTTTACCATTTTCTAAACCATACCTACTGAGCTTTATAAATTTTACCAAAAATCACAGGTTCAATACCATGAGTCTACTAACTCTATGATTTTTCCACTAATTTATTTCCACTCTTAAGTGCCCCAAATAAAATCAAACTTTTAACTACTCAGTTTTATGATCTAATCACACACTAAATATTTTGGACCTAAAAACCATACTTAGACTCTAAATCCGAAGCTCTCCTTTGGGGGATTTTTAATAGACACATAGAACTAAACTTCTGTAGGTTGGCTAATCCTAATTCAAATTTTAAGTGGGGGTTTTACACCTCGTAATCTGACCTAAATCTGACCTGAATTTACTGCTTTGACAACTTTTCTCGTAACCAACATTTGAATGACTTCCCGACCTTAAAAACTTTTGAGGCCGGATGTTCTGGAAACTAGACTCTCTGAGCTACATCATAGACACCGGAAACTTGGACAAAGCTAGACCATCATTGAGATAACATCCGAAATAACACAGGCCATAAATGCTGCCCTAATCTAAATCAATTCTAACGCGATCAAAACATCTAAACCCTAATGAATACACCCATATGATCCTAATTAAACCCTAATCATTGTAATATGATTAAACATCATTAATTTACAGATTTAATGAAACCCTAATTATCCATCTTAATAATTGTTACATGAATTAATGATTAAAACTTAACAAAGAAGATGATTTATACCTTAAAACCTTGATTCTTGAACACAAAAATCACCAACTTGAAAAAAAAAAAATTCCTTCTTGATTCTTGCGGTATTCGGCCGAACAATCACAAAAGGGGAAGAAAAAGTGTTTTAGGGTTATATTTGTTTGGTATTTATTGATTCCTAATTAGAGTCCTAATGCAATTGGGTTTTTTCTTTTTTTTCTTTTTATCCTTAAACTGGCCGAACTATGGCCCCTTTCATTTATTTTTTTAATTTTTTTTAATTAACTAATTACTTGTATTACCTTAATTTTCAATAATAACCTAAGCTTATTCACGCATACCTTTTTGCGTAAAAACACTTTACTAAACCTTTAAAAATAAATAACTTTTCATTTTTATTAAACCTAACTTTCCAAAAATAAAAATTTCATTTCTTTCTTATTCTAACCACTAACACCTATTCATTCCTAATTTTACTAACACATAAATACGTATAGGTAAAAATACTTACACGATAAATCACTAAAACGCTTAAACCACAAAAATCATTTCCTTGTCACCAAAAGTGAATGAAATGAATTTAACCAATCTCACCACCATTCCAATCTCATTGAGATGATCATACTCAATAGATTGACTATCAATTTCCCACATAATTCACATAAACGCATATAAACACCTATTAACACAAATAACACACAACCCATACATTGAAACAGATACATAAGTCATTACTAATAGTTTGACTCACCTGCTCAAGTCATGGTTGTCACATACATGTATTTAGGCATAGATTCTAGGCCTAAATAACATTACTCTTTGGATTTTTAGGATACATGTAACAAAAAGCGTCAAATCATTTATTCTTTCACCAGGTAATAACTTCATCACGCTTATAGCTCTAGGTGTACTAACACACATAACATCAAAAACCATTGCCACTTCAACGTCATCTCAGCATTTTCACTTTCAGCACGAACACATCAAAATAGTCACTTACTAATAACACCCATAACATCACCCTTTTGAGACCCACAGTTTTTATTTTCTATTCCATTTTATAACAAACTAATATTTTATTAATAAACTTAAAATAAAAATTACAATACTAAAAAAAGAGTTACGAAATGAAACTAATACGAAAATAAAATACGACTAATCTCGGCGCCAATTATATTTTTCCTTGATTTGCTATTTTTGCACGTTGATCCAATACGCGTTGTTCTCCGACAAATCCTTAGTGCTAATCGTGAGAAATTTCCTTTCTTCCAAACACATTAGGGTTCGGTCTTTCTCTTTAAAAACATCGTACAACGATTGAGCGGCTTCCTGTTTGAGACGAAACTCGGTTTGCATAACATCCCTGAATTGGTTTGTCGAGTTACTTCCCCCGGTGCTCGACGTGGTCTCGGATTTGGTTATTTTGGCAGGACGTTTTTTGCCGAGGATAATCTCGCATCATCACCGAATAGCTCCTCGTGTCCGGTTAGATCAACCGGTTCAACGGGCTTGGCAGCGTCCCATTTGATATGTTATTTCGAGATTTCCCACATGTCTTCTTGAATAAACGCTTTTCCTTTTGACTTGTCACGATAAGTCAACTTAACACGGTTCAAAACATCGAGCTCGGTCTTCCTCACTTTTTCCCAAACGCTTGCAACATTTGTGAATCGCGTTGAACTTTTGGCAATTATGGTTCAACATATGCCACTTACTTGTTAACATGTACTTGCTGCGTTGTTGGAAATTTTGTTTATTAAACTCGAAGAGGACCTTATACCAAAACAAGTCGAGGGTTTGGGCATTTCCGATACTCGGATCTTCGGAAACGGCAACGTAACAAAAGTCTAGCAAAGTTTCCTCGGATTGTAACCAACGAAAAGAGCCCCCCCCCCCCTCACGTCGGGGTTTTTTTGGATTGCCGGTTTGGGGTCTTTGTATTTTTTGTGGGCCTTTTTCCTCGTCTTTTGCTCGTTTGGGCCTCGGTAAGTGGTTGTGATTGTGATTGTGATTGTGATTGTGGTTGTTCTAGCTGACGTGGTTGTGATTGTTGAGGGTATTTTGGTAGGTTTTGTTGCATATTTTGGAATTGGATTGATATATTGTAGTTCTTGTTGATATAGTTGTTTGGGAGTCGACATTTAGAATTGGCTACCGTGATTCTGTAATCATTAAAAACACACATTATATCAATATATTCGTTTCTGCATTTATTCTTTTGTTCAATTCATGTTCCAGTATACCTGTTAAATCTGTAAAAAACCCATATTTGGCATCAGGAGCAAGACTCGATTATGGGAATCTACCGAAGAAAAACGCAAGTAGGCAATAAAGTAGCCGGCAAAGTAAGAAAGAAAAAAAGAACTTTTTTTTTCTTTAATATCTCACCAACAGACCAATTTGGTTATTCCCTGTGTATTTTTTTCTCTGTATTTTTTTTTTTTTTTAATATAATTAAGGTTTTAATAGAAAAGATAATAAAGGGAAATAAGTTGAAAAAAAAAAGGAATTGTCTGGGATTTGAAAAAAGTCTTAGATTGGAGGAAAACTTTTTAAATTTATTTCACTACTCATTGATTAATCAACATAGTAATGTAAGAATAGAAAAAAAACCTAGTATTTAAACAAATATCAACGTGGTAAGGTAAGCAATAAGATAAATACTTTTGTTTTTTTTTATAAAAAAATGTAAGAGAAACCGTAGTGTTCTCACCCCGTAAGAGAAAACCGTAGTGTTCACACCCGTAATTAGAAACCGTAGTGTTTCAACACCGTAGAGGAACGTAGTATTTCACCTCGTCAAGAGAAAAACCTCATGTTTCAACTAGTAAGAGAAACCTCGGTGTTCAAAACAGTACAGAAGTACACAATAAGAAAATAAGCAAAGAAACAAAGTAAAGTAAGAAAGCAACAAAGCTGATGATCGGATAAAACATTTAACACCAACTCGTGAGCAAAATAAAGACTTCAAATGCCCGAAAATGAATGAATCAAATACACCACTATGGGCAATTTTGATGGAAACATCTTAAAGGCTTATAGCCTTTGGGAAACACTTGAAGCTTACAGAAAAAGAGATGAAGAAAAGTTACATACAACAAAAGCAAATGATTCTCAAACATTGCCGGAAGTTATTCTAATGCAAGATGTCACAGTCGAGACTGCAAGGAAGTATGGGAATCAATTAAGGTCGATTATAGGAGGGAAGATTTCAGAAAGCCATCGGCTACAAACTTTAAGGAGCGGAATTGGAGACTTTGAAAATGAAAGAAACGAAAACCGTCAGCGACTTTGCGGAGGAAGCATAAGAGCAAAATTTAAGTCTTGATTAAAACTTTAAAGACAAAACACTCGTCAGAAAGTTATGAACTCATGTTCCAAAGAAAGTTTCTACGATCGTTAGCTCTTATCGAGAATATTCCCGAGAATGATGAAATGTCATTTGAAGAAGCCATGGGAAGATATAACTTTTGAGAACGCATCAAAAGTCAAGTTTGAACCAGAAGAAATTTATCAAAACAAACTTTAATCGGCAAGATCAAGTAATCAAAATCATGGTATAATGGTCGAGGAAGAAACTTCAGTAAAGGAGAAAAAAGATGTGGAACAAGTTTTCACAAGTACATGAGAACAAACAAGAATAAAATGAGAGTTATGAATGTGGTAACTTAGATCCTTTTGCACGTGAATGCACAAATGAAAGAGAAAGTTCAGGAGGAAAAATCACAATCATTTATTGAAACTGTCGGTGAACAACATTGCTGTAAAAATCAAGAAGAAGATGATGGACCTTTGCCATCATTGAGTGAAGCTCTTAAAGCTCAAGAACTACCTGTTTATATCATTAGGGAGGGTAAAATTGTTGGAACTCAATGTTATATTCAGTAGTTAGTTAATTTAAAGTTAAGGACCTTTTAGTATTATTAGTATATATACGTATGTAAGTTCTGTATCAATCAGAAAACTTGTTTATGGGCTGGGTTTTATTAGAAACGTTATAAATAGTATTAGTTGGTTACAAGTTTTATATGTGTCGATTACTTTAATCTGAAAACGGGTATCTCCCCTTCTATTGGTACCGCTTCCGTAAGTATATATAGGTTGAGTCTGTAATGTAATTAAAACACAATTAATCCAAATATATTCAGTTTCTGCAATTTATTCTTTTTGGTTCAATTCATGTTCCAAGTATACCTGTGAGTCTGTAAAACCATCTACCCATCGTCGAGTTTTTTTGGCCTGCCGGTTTGGGGTCTTTGTATTTTTTTGTTGGGCATTTTTCCTCGTCTTTTGCTCGTTGAGGCTCTTGGTAAGTGGTTGTGATTGTGATTGTGAGGATATTGTGGTGCGTATTATGATTGGGCCTCGGTAAGTGGTAAGTGATTGTGATTGTGGTTGTGATTGTTAAGGGTATATTGGTTTGTTTTTGTTGCAGATTTTGGAATTGTTGTTAAGCATTTGTTGTTGATATAGTTGTTTAGGAGTCGAATTTTGAATGCTACCGTAACCAATTATTGGAGAAGTGATGTTTACGGATGACGGTGTCAGAGGGTTTGACGAAGAAGACGAGTTTGACTGCGACATCCCAAGGAGTTGAGTGTAATAGCCTTTGTTAGGAAACCCCAACATTTTTTTGATTGGAAGTATATAAAAAAAGTTGTGTTTGAGTGTTAAAAATATATGAAGAGAGGGTATTTATATTGCATTGTTTAGTTTCAAAAAGTATATATCTATATATATAAAAAAAACCTCAAAAGTAGCCGTTGGAAGGATGTTTTTGAAAAAAAAAATTTGAAATTGGGTGATCGAGGTCTTTAAAATATAGTATGCGCAATCCTGAATGTATTACCTTTCTAGCTCTGGAAATTGTTCGTGGGGTCGATTTAAAAGTTTAAATTTTAAACCTTCAGCATATATAATCACAATTCATGCTATTCAACGACATACACTTCATGCCGCCACGTATCGCGCTATAGCTTGAGGCTTGACAATACCGTCACGCCACGGCACAAAAGTTGGTTGTCTCCCATTAAGTCATCCGGATAGGCACCTTTTATTCTCTTTAGCAGGTCATCAGATCACCGGATGACTCGAATGGGACACAAAGCCAACTTCTAATAACTTATATGGCCAGAAGTAGAATGACGCAACCCGAAGATTAGAAGTAAGTTGACATGCCATGCAAAAAATATAAACTGAAAAAATAGTTTTAAAGAGTGAATGTGCAACATCTTTATGTTTATTCAATAGTCATCAGTAAGCTGCAAGTCTATATCACCTCAAGGTGTGATACACTAGAGGATATTTCTTAACAGGTTAGGAGGCACTTTGAAACAATGCTATTAAAAAGAGTTGAATGAAACTATAATCAACAACTTTAATATTCGAGTAGTTATTCCAAATGGATATTTTGAAACGGACACCTACACCGTTAATCTTTTTTTCAGTGGATTAATACACCAAATGAAGAAATCGATCGCCATAATAAACAGAAGTCTACATATGTAACTTCTCTAAAGCTTGTGTTTCATATATTTGGTAAGCTTTTCGCCAAATGATCTACTACAAAATGTAATGACTAGCTTGGTATTAAATTTTAAACCATAGTCAATTCGCAATAATTTTCTTGCTAATTTTTATTTAGTTATCTTTTTTAAAATAAAAACAGAGAATACACAATGTGCATATACGGAAACAGTGAATCTATACGGATTCAGTGACCACAGCCTAATTAACTGGAAGTCTGTGAATTATTATTTTCAGGCGCATTATCTTGTCCTTTCTTTACCCAATCAACAAAATTTCTGAGATTTTTGCTGGAGGAATTTCCTTCTTTCACCCTTTCTTTCAAATTCAATGCATTTTGTTTGATTTTGTCGTTCCTGAACAGCTGCTCCACTTTATTCTTGATTTCTTCTCGTGTGACAATACCGGTATCATCTTTGTTCAACCGCAGCCCGGTTTTCCAGAAATCACATATGTAAGTTGCGTCAAGAAATTGATCATAAAAGTACGGCCAGCACAAAAATGGAACACCGCTGCTGACACCTTCCATGGTAGAGTTCCACCCACAGTGACTCATGAAGCACGCTACTGATGGATGGTTTAAGACCTCTTGTTGAGGTTTTTTTTAATTTTTTGTGCCCCCCAAAAAAAAAAAAAATAAAAAAAAAACCCCTGGACTATTTTCTTCCACGAGTGCCTATACCTGTCCGAAAGCATTGGGGGTAGATATGGTCGGTATTCTTTTTTTTTTTTCTTAGCCAATCAAAACTGGACGCAACAAATATCCACAGAACGGCCTGTTGATAAGGTCAAGCCCTAGCGCCAGCTCCTCAAACTGGTGTTGGTTGATCATAGTGAGGCTCCCAAATGCCACGTAAATGACTGAGCAGAACGGCTGTTGATCAAGCCATGTTATGCATGAGGAATCTTCGTTCCAGAAGTGTCCTGCTTGCTTTGTTTTTTCGTTGTTCGCCAAAAGGGGGCCTATGGGCAGTATCTTTGGAAACAAGGTGAATGTCTCAGGCTCAAGCTCCACCGCCGAGTTGCAAATTATGCAGTCTGCTGCTCCTGCGGCTACCATACCTTCAAGGCCTATGGCAAACATTTTTTTGTTTGTGACTGGGTCGCCTATACATGCCCATAAAAACTGTTTAGGGTCAATAGGTGGCATTTTTGTTGATAGCTGAACCATTTGATCATTCACAGGTACTCCTGAAAGAAACGTGTCAGATCTGCTTAGGCTAAATGTTTAGTTGTATAAGTTAGTAAAAATTAAGTGATCTCACCATTGCTATCTATAACTTGATCGTCTAAAAGCTTCTGGACACTCATGAACACAGCCATAACTGCAGCAGAGCCGGAACAAAACACTGCTAGTCTAATACCCATCTTCTGTGAAACTTTTGAGATCCATCCCATGCAATAATCTGCAATAATGCATGTTATTTTATCATCACATGTTTTGTTTATGTTACTTATTAGCTCTTCTAATTTGTCGGGCATGACTCTAAACATGGTTTCCGTCAACTGCCCAATGTCATTTCTGTCTTCCCATGGTTCCATCCCATCTGGAATCGCAACCATTTGCATCATATCACTCAGATAATCTTTTTGGGAGCAGGCATTTATAACCCGTTTATGACTGTCCTCTGTGTTCACAAACGTGACCTTGAGACCTTTTCTGGTGCAGCGCTGTGCGGCATCCATAAGAGGAATCACATGGCCTTGTGCTGGATAAGGTACTACAAGAACATGATTACTTTTCATTTTGTTTTTTCTTTATGATGCTTTCGAAAATTTGTTATGGTTTGCATGCACTTATATATGATGACTCCCTTCCTGGTTCTTTTTTTTTCTTTTGTGTAACAATGGTTTCCGACCTTTTGGCCAACTAACCCATGCGGTTTGAATCCACCGCCACACAAACTCAAACCAGGTAAAGCTTTCCCTTTGTGTACGTTGTTGCAGGGTTTCATTATTGCTGCTATTGATGTCCTTTTTCAACATCCAGTAATATGGTCCAGCTTGTCATTTTTTTGTTGGTACGTACAGTTATCATTTATGCCGTTTGGAAATGGTATCTTTTAATTTAAGACATAGAAGTTATATATATCTAACATAAATACCACTTAAACCACGTACATCAGATAACAAATTGGCTCACTTATATCCCGATTAACTTAAACCCAATCTCTCTATATGTATCGCTCTTTTTGTAAAATGGAAGGACGAAACCAAAACAAAATATAAACCGGCTGCATTTAACAAAAAGTAATTAAACAAGACGAGAAACAAGCTTTTTCTCGACCGAACGTTGAAATAAATATATTTTTTTTAAAAGAACCTACGCTATGCTATAAAAAATTCAATAAACACATGATAGTTTATACAGAAAACAATCTATATATGATTTGTTGTAATAAAAGTGATGATATAAATGAGTGATAGAGCAGGTATGACCTTTTTTATACGAATATCACACGTGAATATAGGGTTGGGCCAAAACCCAATCAACCGGATTAATCCCAAACCCGCTGGAAAACCCAATAGAAGTCAAACGGGTCAAAACCCAACCGAACTGTGTCCTGAGAAACCAAAAAAACTTAGACAATCATTTTTATGGAGTAAATATGCAGTTTCAGCGGAGGGGATGACACAAAAAAGTGTTTTTGTTTCACTTTTGGTAAATTACAAGTTCAACCTGCCTTACAAATTAAAATTTGTCAATTTTAAGGTCATGTTTCTATGGTATTTTGTTTTGCACTTTATCATCATTAAGAAAAAGTCAGAATAAACCCAGATAATAGAATATATAAAAAACTGTATTGCGCCCCAATAACCACTCCCCCCACTTCTTCAAAAAATTTTATTCCTAAGTACAACAATTGGTAACATATTTTTGGCCATAACTATATTTCAATAAATTTTGTACATATATTTACAAAAAATAACTCATTGTTAGCTTTTGGGATTTAAAGATAACTTTTACTAGTCATGGAAATTTGAATAGATTATATTACAAAAATACATAAAATTTATAGAAAGAACAAAAAACACAGAATTTACTATCAAAATTGATTAAAGAACTTAGTGTGCATAAATAGTTAAGTTTATCGATTTTCTTACACATATTGTTCAAGGGCCTCCGACACAAAATCCACGGGACGGCCCTGCAGAAAACAATCTATATATGATTTGCTGTAATAAAAGTGAGGATATAAATGAGTGATAGAGGAGGTGTGACCTTTTTTATACGAATATCACACGTGAATATAGGAAGGATTTAGGGACCATATATATGAAAATATGATGACAAGTACTTATGTTGGCATTATATCCATTTGGTGGCCCCTTCCCTTTAATCAGACTTTTACAAGAAAATGCATCCAGATAAAAGTTTTTATGTAAACAATATAGTTTATGATTTTTGCTTAAATTTTAGAGATAGGGAACTGAATCCACTACAACAATATAAGCGTTTAGGGTCGACAATTTCGACCCAAAACTACAAAGTTTGTCGA
>BQNB010165808.1:986-11233 GCA_026074375.1 Tanacetum coccineum | reverse complement strand
AAGACATTAGATATGCCATATCGAACCGACTCCGGACCCTATAAATAGAAAACTCAAAAATAAGTTTTAAGTGTGCTAAATCATATTCTCGATACCTAAACCACAAAAGTTGATTTTTAGAGGAGGAAAAGAGCAGAAGAGGTCTTGCAACGCAATCCACTCCATAGGAGACAACGTGTAATTTCTTATACTTTTGTAATCGTTTAGTTTTTGGTATCATTCGTTAACTCGGTTAGTTTACCTTGGCTAAGCCATTACTCTTGTATTAATTGTGATGTTTGAAGGCTAATACCTTTGGGTATTAGCCATTATTATGAAGATTTGAATGTTTAGTTTTCTTTATTTCTCGATTTCTTAATTTATCGTTGATTGCTTGTTTATGTTTATCAGTTTATACTTGTTTACATGCTTAAGTATGCGACCTATCATTCAACTGGTCTAGTCCTACATATTTAATGCGCTGCAACTTCGGTGTTATTTGGGCATAGGCTAAGAGTCCGAGATAGCTCTCCATATTGTAATTTATATATCTAGAATCATAGGATCACAAATATTGACCTATCTTTTCCCTTTGATTGTGAGCTTAGTTGAGCCATAAGGCGACCTTGGTACCAACGAGTACGTTCTAATCAATTGGTAAAGACTCGGACAGTGGACTACTAGTATATAAAGAGCCGTTAAGCAGTAAGTGGGTAAAGTCTCTATGAGCTAGGGTTTAACAAGGTCACCATTGCCTTAATCCCTAAGATAGATTATAATCAGCAAATAAAGATGCTTTATGCGGATGCTTTAATTGTGACATAATTAATGTGTCTAGTTCTTAAGAAGAAGTCCCGCCTAAGTCTAAGAAGGATATACCACCTCAAGATAAGTAATCATTACACTGAATAAACAAACCAACTTCTAATCAGATTAATAATGGCTAATACAGTTTTCTATTATAAGGCTTGACCGCTCTTTTATCTTCAGCTAATTTGCTTGCGTGGGTTAAAGCGTCTTGAATTGATTGTAGTCACCACCAAACCCGTGCCAGTCTCTCAGACTGAAAACCCTCCTTTTAACCTGTTCGAATTAGGATTAGAACTAACATATGATTAGCATAGGTTTGACTTAGATTAGTAAACCAAAGTATTAATAAATTAAAAGATTTAACCTCGCTTTAAGTGTTCGACACCCTACTTACCACGAATCTACCACCGACAGGGTACACTGCTAGTTAAAGTGTTATTTTTAGTTAAGTCGAAAAAATATAAATTTAAAACTTAAATCATAAAAATATACACCACACAACGACACATCAAGTTTTTGGCGTCGCTGCTAGGGAGTGAAAATTAATCTTGATTTTTATTTGATATTTTGGTTTTTAGATTAGATTAGATCTAACCCTTAGGATTAGTGAAATTTAGATTAGTGTATAATTCTGTATATTTGTGTGTTTAATTGTTTACGTATTTAATTGTTTTTTATCATACACTATTCTGGTCGATAACTCGATACGGCGTATCCACTTTCATTGGATACGACGTATTCAACTTTTGATCCAATACAGCGTATTCATTCAATAGGATTAATACGGCATATTCAGTTCCATTGAATACGGCGTATTGACCATCTGATACAGTAACAAACCTAGTTTTTTGCATTTAATTTCCATATAACTATGTTTTCTTTCTCCTGAGCCTATCCTACTGATTGTTTATCCCTTGTTTTAGGTAGTGCATGACAAGGAATTCTACGAGTGAACTATTCACACCTTACGAAGAACCTAAATGAGAATTTCGATCATCAAGGAAGCATTTCAAGACACTAAGTCTTGACGAATTGAGATCGCCTGGTTTCGAACTATTTTCTGACCAAGAAGACTATTCAAAGGAAGAAGTTGCAGAAATAATGGCGGAAACTATGGAGCAATACATGAGCAAGACCCGAGCTGATTATGGATCGGGGGTTGCTAGGCCTAAAATTGAAGACAAAGATCACTTTGAACTAAAATGCCAATTTCTTAAGAAGCTTCAAGAAAACACATTCAGCGGTTCAAATCATGAAGATGCGAACGAACATATTGTGAAAGTTCTCAAAATTATTGACTTATTCCATGTTCCTACCATTACTCAAGATCAATTAATGTTTTGAGTCTTCCCTATATCCTTAACTGGAGCCGCAATTCGTTGGCTAAGAAATGAACCAACTGGTTCGACTAAAACTTAGGAAGAACTTACAACTAAGTTTTTGAACAAATACTGCCCACCTGCTCGAACTGCAAAGAAAATGAAGGAAATCAACAACTTTCAGCAAGAACATGACGAAACCCTTTTTCAAGCATGGGAGCGCTTTAAAGAACCCTTGATACAGTGTCCTCAACACAACCTAACTGAGATGCAAGAAGTGATTTTGTTCTATAATGGGTTAGAAGTTCCAACACGACAGATTCTTGATTCAAGAGGTGCAATACCAACTAAGACTGCTACTGATGCAAAAGTGGCCATCCAAGAGATGGCAGAATACTCTCAAAAATGGTACAATGGAACATCTAAGACAAGAAGTACTGAAACTTCTGATGGATTAGTAGCTATACAAGCACAACTCAATAACCTTGGAAAAGAAATCAAGAAAGTGAATGAAAAAGTTTATGCTGCTCAAGTAGGATGTGAACAATGTTAAGGACCCCATTACACCAAAGATTACCTAAACAAGGAAGAAGGGACAACCCTAGAAGAAGCTTACTACACATAATTTAGTGGACTTTTTCAAGGAGGGGGATATAGAGCAGCAGCTCTGAGATTCTATCAAAGGAACAACGCAAATCCTTCATACCAAAAAGGAAGACAATCTACGGAAGATACCCTAAGCAAGTTTATGAGTGAATCAGAAAAGAGACACAAAGAAAACTCTAATTTGATTAAAGAAATCCGAGATTCAACTGATGCTGCCATTAGAAACCAATGAGCATCGATTAAAACTTTAGAGATTCAAATCGGGCAAATGAGCAAGGTACTATAGGAAAGAGGATTTGGAAGTCTACCTAGCTCTACTGAAGCGAACTCGAGAGATCAAGTCAAGTCGATCTCGTCTACTATTGAAGCTGATTCATACCCGATACGCCGTATTGGATCCTCCCAATACGTCGTATCTACTAGACAGAACCGTACATTGATGCACGAGACAAGACAAACGATGATTCCGTTTCCAAGTCGTTAGAATGGTTACTACTGTGATGAAAAAAAGAGATCATATGGACCATAATTCTCGAAAACTTACTCTAAAGCTTCACATATCGATAATTCCATACCCCGAAAGGAGAAAGACCCAGGGAGTTTCACTTTACCATGCTTTATTAATAACGTTTGTTTTGATAATGCCCTTGTTGACTTAGGAGCTAGCGTTAGTGTTATGTCTCTCTCGACCTACCTTAACTTAGGATTAGGTGAATTAGCTCACACTAAGTTGATAGTTGAATTAGCAGACAGGACAATGAAATATCCAAAAGGAATAGCTGAAAATGTGCTAGTAGGTATTGGTAAATTATTTTTTTTCCCAGTAGACTTTATAATTCTAGATATGCCTGAGGATATCAAAGTGCCCTTGATCATCGAAAGACCATTTTTGTCTACCGCCCGTGGTAAGATTGATGTTTTTAAACGAAAGATTACTTTGAGGGTTAGGGAAGAAAAAATTATTTTTAAAAGTGTTAAACCTACTAGTAGTTACATAAAAAATTCCTTTAAGAGAAAAAAAACCTAAACCCTCTAATGGTGGCCAATATTTTTTCATCCTTCTAATTCGTTCTCTAATCTAATTTTGATCTTGATTCATTAAAATAATTGTGTTTATTGCTCTCTTATCATAGCTTTAACACTATTTTTTAGGATCTTGGTCATTTTTTGCATTAGGGTTTCATTTTTTAAGGATCTTTTTGTTTCGCTAATTAGGGTTTTTTTTTAAGTTACTGTTTGATTGATTCTTTTCATTCATTATCTTTGTCGACAAACAATGACTGAAGGTTAGTAATACGTGGGCTTTAATTATAACCATAGCTTTCTGCTAGGGTTTTCGTTTGAGAGGATGACGTTGTCCTTTTGTTAATTTATTCGACTTGTATTTTGGTTGTGTTGTTCTTGGTAAGCTGCGGTGGTAATGGGTGATAAGAGAGGGGAGTTAAAGGGCTCAATTGGGAATGAATAACTTGATGTTCTTTCTGGTTCGATGGATTAAAGAGGGGTGGTAATTGTGAGAGATGGTACTGCTAATAGGGTTAACCTAGATGAATCTGGTGCTACATGTGATGGCAATCCAAAGGTGATCTCTTCTCTTTTGGTTTCTCCTACTGCTATTCTTATCATGCCCCCTCGAGGACCGTATGATATTGATGTTGCTGCCACTTTTGGGGTTCCATTAACAACTGTTGGTGACTTGCACATGCTGATAAATAATATTGAAGCTGGTAAACATGATGAGTTATTATCCAAGATGACTAATATCATATGGAAACCTTGGATGCATTAGGTACTATATGTAATTTAATTTAGGCTGATAGGAATGTTATCTTGAATGAATCTGATAGTATGCCGAAGGGTGTCCCATCAGTTAAGGCTCCTAATAACCCTAATGCTGATGATAATATGCCTGGTATGGTTTCGCCTGGTGACCCTATTCTTCAGTCGGTTGACATCAATACCATGTCAACATCATATGATGAAGCTGCGGGTGCAAGTGCTAAGGACCAACCAAAAGTTTATTCTAACTTTCGTCCCTTGGTAGCTGATCCTATTTGATGGTGTTAACATTTCTATTCCTCGTAAAGTTGTCAAAAAGGTTAGTACATGTTTTGAACACATTTTGTATGGCTACTTTATTGGAAAGAGAATGGCCTTTCTGATTGTTGAATATTATGCTAGAAATAACTGGGCGAAACATGGGCTAAAAAGGATCATGATGAATAATAAGGGCTTCTTTTTCTTTAAATTCGATTCTCGGGCTGGTTTAGAAGCTGTTTTGGAGGGTGGTCCTTGGTTGATACGTAAGTCTCTGATCATTCTCAATAAATGGTCGATGGATACCATATTTCTTAAAGAAGAATTTACTCACATTCCAATATGGGTTAAACTACATGATGTTCCTATTTAAGTTTTTGAAGAGGATAGTATTAGTTTGATCGCTACATTTATTGGTAAACTTGTTGTGCTTGATTCATACACAAGTTCCATGTGTAATGATTCATGGGGTTGGAATAGTTTTGCTAGGTGCTTAATTGAGGTAAGTTCATAGGCTGATCTTGTGGATGTTGTTACTATTGGTATTCCGTCCCTTATTGGGGAGGATTTCACCAAAGAAACCATCCGTGTTGAATAAGAATGAAGGCCACCCAAGTGTGATGTATGTAAGATATTTGGTCATGTTCATGACCAATGTCCTAAAAAGGTGGTGACTCTCCCTATTGTCTCTGCTTCTCCTATTGTTACTCCTACTGTTGAGAAGACTAATGATGGATTCCAAATGGTGGGTAAAAAGAAAAAGAGGAAAGCTAAATCCAAGTCTAATAATGGTGGTCAGTTTGTTGGTCCTTCGGTTAAACAAACTATTAGATATGAGCCAAAGGCGACTACAAACACACCAAAGAAGGGAGCTACTAATAAGGGTAATGAATCTATTTCGTCATCTTTGTTGAAGAATTGGGGTAATTCTTTGAATAAAGATAATATCACCTTGTCAAATTCTTTTTCCGCCTTGAATGTTGAAGAAGAAGACAAATAAGAAGAAGTTAAAAATGTGTATGATGAAACAACTAACCTATTTACAAAAACCAGTGGAAGTTCTTTCACAGCTGCTGCTGGTTAGCTTGTTTTGTAGAGTCATTTTTATCTAGTTTCATCTAGTTGTTTCCATAGTTGTAAGTGTTTATGGCATGTCATAAGCACTAGTTTTAGTTGTTTATCAAGCTGTTTAGCTTGAGTTTAATGTGGCATTTCAGCTACATTCCATTTGTACTTAACTGTTTTGGTTTTAATATACTTTACCAGGGTAACCCTTTACCCAAAATTTTATCTTCTTGGTTTGACCATCGGAGCTCTATTAGTCCCCTTTCGTAGATTATCTCGGCTCGTGATATTCACCGTGTAGATTTAACTATGACTACTAAGCTTAGCGAGACTATTCTGGATGGTTAGTGGGTGTGGCCGTATGATTGGTACTTAAAATATCCTATTCTCTCTATGATTAATGTTCCTTCTATAATAGATTCATTAGACTCTGTGGAATGGAGGCATCTAGGTGTGACTAAGCCGTTTACTGTCTCTATTGTTTGGGAGAGTATTCGTCCGCGTGGGGATGAAATCAGCTAGTGTGATGTCGTTTGGTTTTCTCAGTGTATTCCGCGTCATGCTTTTCATCTATGGTTGGTTATCAAAAGGAAATTGAAGACTCAAGATAATCTAAGATAATGGGATGTTTGTAGCAATACTAACTTAAACGTGTTTCAGTGTCCGTTATGTGACTCGCAACCGGATTCCCATGATCATCTCTTCTTTGAGTGTAATTTTTCTTTGCAGCTCTGGAATCATATGAAGATTTATGCTGATCTTTCTCAGGTTTCTTCAACGCTTAATTCGATTGTTGATTTCCTCATTCCCATATCTAAGAGAAGATCTGCTAGAGGAATTGTAGCTAGATTGGTCTTTGCGGCTTCTTCTTACTTTATCTGGAAAAAGAGGAATCATCGACTTTTCAAGAATTAGAAGAGGTCCCATATTCAGATTATTGAGTGTATCAAGACTACTGTTTGGCTCAAATTGCTTATGTGTACTTTCAAGAAGACGAGGAACGTGATGGCATATATGCATCTATAGAAGTAGCCAGACTCAGATTTGAGTGCTATATCTTAATGGATTATTTCTCTTCTTGATTGTTAGAGGATTGCTCTTCGTTGGCGTTGGTGGTGTATGGTTTACATCTGGAGTGCCAGTTGAGAGCTGTACTTTTTTTTCCTTCTCAGTGTTTTTCCCACTAGTTTTTTCTTGGGAAGGTTTTTTAAGGAGGCAAGATCAACTGGCTTCTTCCTCTCCTGATGCGCGGCTGTTGGATAGTTATGGAAATTTATGTTCCATTAGGTTGTTTTTTTCCAATTAGTGTTCTTGTTATTGTATCTAGATAGTTGGTCGTGGTGTGGCATGTTACACACGGCTTAGTGGTTGTTCAAGCGTTTGCTTGAGGTTAATGTGGTACTCTGCCACATTCTATTGTACTCAATTGTTTTCTTGTGATTAATATATTTTACAGGGGTAATCCCCTTTACCAAAAAAAACCTGCTAGTAGTTTAATTAAGAGGGTCTACATGCTAAGTTTAAGGGAAAGAATGGAGCTTGATTTAGAAGCTAGGCTTATGGGAGAGACTTTGGTGATTAATAGATCATTAGACCCTTTGAATGGAGACTACATCGAATTAAATGATCTAAATGAACCATTTGAGCTTAGGAGAAATCAAGGTGACGATTTGATGCCCACCATTGAGGAAGGTAAGGTAATTGAGAAATTTAGAACTAGGGATGATAAACTTGATACTGGAATTGATGATTACCCTAGTTGTTGCGACTATGATAAGAAGATCCATATAGATTGTGCTCACAACCTAAAGTTTTCATGCATGATAAGATTTGAATTTACACACATAAATTTCTTCCCATTATTGTATGTCAATGTGATGTCCAAAAAGTTTCATAATTCTATAATGAAAGATAAGATGGTGTACAAAGGGAATAATGTTATAAGATCTTTAATGAATGTGCCTATTTTTGTTGGAACCTTTTCTGTTGTGATGGATTTCGCAGTTTTAGAAGATATGGATGCTTTTCGTGATGAAGGAATGGGCAATGTTATTTTTAGCAAACCATTTTTAAGGGAAGTTAGAATTAAAGCAAGACGGTTTGAAGGGATGATTACCATTTACAATGGTAATGATAGTGTAACTTACCAAATGGTGCGATCACATCTGAGGTTTAAACACTACAATAATGAGCAATGCAATAAGATCCTACCATTACTGAAGGTAAGTGATGAAGGTAAGAAGAATGGAATCTCGCATCCATACCAAAAGCTTAAGGGGTTCTACAAAGGAGTCTTAAACTTATGACTCGATTACATTTGAGATGCGAAGACAGAAGAATGGCTCACACGCGGGTACATTAGCGTACATGAGATGGAATGGTGAAGAAGCTTAAGAAAAGTCTAACTTAAAGACTTCGTTGTAAACAAAAGTGCTTCCCGGGACACAACCTGGAATGTTATTTATTTTTATCGAGTTTGTCTTCCCAGACATCAATACGGCGTATCCGCTTCATACCATATGGCGTATTGATTGTCTGGACGTTATCAGTCTTTACTTTTTATACACTTTAAAAACATTATTGTCAGTTCTGGCAATATGGCGTATTCATGCACATGATATGGCGTATTCACCAGACTGACTCGTATTTAGTTTGTTTAGTTTAGTTTAAAATAACCCTAGGTACCAAAAATAGGAATGCACGTTTTTCCAATTATTTGCACAGGACCTCAATGAAAGAAAAGAAATCGACGAGATGGTTAAAGTATTTACAAGTCTGGAGGTGTTGGAGTCTTGAAACTTCAAGGTGGCTGTTCAACACAAATTCTTTCTCAATAAACTCAACATGGAGAATCTACCGAGCAAATATCATGGAAGTTTTTCATTCTAATTCTTTTTAAAATTCATGTATTGAATATTTTATCTATACAACAAGGACGTTGTATAATTCAAGTGGAGGGATGGGAATTAGAATATATACTTGTCCTATTTTTCACACTAAAATGCTTAAAATATGTTTAATTTTTTTAAGCATACTTTTGTGAAATTACATGTTACATAACCTGTACACAATAACCCTTATTAGATATTGTGAGGATTTAACCTATCCGTTTCCAAATGTTTACCTAAATTCCAAAAAATATGAGTATGCCGGTGATGTAGTAGACTTTAGAACTTGGCTTGGTATATCTATTCGAGATCACAGTAATGAGTAATATGGATTTAGATGGAGTAACTTGTTTAAATTGGTAAATTTTAGGATTACACCCAAAAATCCTATACATGTTGTTTATTAACTAACTACACTAGTTAGTTAACCCCCGTATAAACCCTTTGTTTACTCTCACTATAATAGTAAGATACCCCTAGAATAACCCGTAGTGCCAATCCTTTAGGAATTACACCAACTTGTTTATTTCGTTACACCTTTACACCTTAGCCTACCCTGTTAGATTAAGTTTATTTTACAGTTTCTAGTTGCTTAAAGTTTGTATTTCCTAAGTCTTATGTCTATTTTGGTACGGTTGGAAGAAATTTGCACATCGCAAATGAGAATGTATATTATAGTCAAAATTCATGTATTTTTACTACCATCGCAATTATTGGTACGTCCGAAAATTAAGAAATTATCGAAGGAATTATCCGGAATTATTATGATTATGAAGATGGTGAAACTACACTGAGTTTCGTATTTGAAGTTTAGTTTATGAAAAAAATCGAAAAAAGATAGAAAAATTGCAACAAAAAAGAGAAGGAAAGTTTAAAGATAATCGTTTTGCATTACCGAAGGATCGATTATTCGATGATACGTATATTCGTTGATACAAATCGACGATGTAGAGTATTGTATAAAGTGGAAGATATCGCCACTTGCCTTGTAAAGTATGGGATGCTTGGGAAGTTGACTGTTACGGGAATGCCAACTTAGGTTGTTGTTTTTGATCTATGATCAAGACGTTGTAAATAGTTGTGTCTTTATCATGGTAACGGTCCGGAAAAAGTGTCTAGCAACTTGTATTTTAGACTTAATTTATTTGTTTCGTAACTTTTATTTAACAACAATTTTTCCCTTTCCTAATCATTAACCATGGGCTTTACGCGAATGAGGATATGATCGAGCGTGCATGTCTATCCCGTCATTACGGCCATGTATGCATGTCTCAACTGCCTTGTTGGTTTATTCCTATTGGTGAAAGTTAGAAGATCCATACCATATATTACTTTACTATTCCTACTTTTTAGCTTATTTGAGGTAGGAGTGAGCAGTCACATGTGTTTATCCCGTCGTTACGGGTGTGTATGTGTGGTCTTTGTCACCCTCCTAGAATATTGGTATCGATAAATATTAGTTAGAGTAATTGGTATGTGTTTAATTACACATACCTTTTACCTTTAAAAACGAGCTAAAATAACCAAAAACGGACTTAAAATG
>BQNB010165807.1:0-14179 GCA_026074375.1 Tanacetum coccineum | reverse complement strand
TTAAAATGTCTTTATTCCATTGACATTTGTGTATGACTAAATCGTATTCAACAATTTGGGCTACTTTTATATCTTAAAAAAGTATTGGTGACGATAAAATGGGTAAAACTATATTTATATTTGTATATGTATTGAAGGTACACAATAGATAAATCTTTGTTTGACCAAAATATATTGTAAGCACAAAACATAATACTTATTTTAATTTTTTAGTTTTTTATATTTTATAAATATTGACGCTTTTGATAACTTAACTTGATGCTTTTAAATTCGATTGTGAAGCTAAATTTAACATGTTTTAACACAAAGTATAACCATGAATCATAAGTATAGTTGACACACTGATGCAACTATAATCATAAAACATATACAATATCAACTGCATACCCAACACTAAAAATACCATCCTTTTAAAATGGAGGTTAATGGTTCGAATATAATATAGAACAAATTTAATGAATCTATTCACTTCATATGATTTTAATAAATACTCTATAACATAACTTATAAAACAGAAAAAAATAAAAATTATACACATTAAAAAAACATAATGTCTAAGTCACATCCATACACGGACATTAAAACTAGTTTGTAAAAAATAAGATGTAAGGTCAAATTTGCCATGCTTATTTTAATTTTTAGTAATCGTTAATGCATTATAATAGTGTATACATATATTACAATACCGATATTTATCGTATATGCGTTATTTTTAAAACTTGGAGTATATAAGGGATCTCTATGTCATTTTTATACTCACACATATTCTGTAACATATTATGGTAGGTATTTAACTTATCTAAAAAGTATTCAAAAAGAGTTCAATAGCGTGTTTCTGGACATTAATTATGGAAGTAAAGATGGGATTTGATTAATGAAAAAGTAATCTATGGCTTTATGAGAAAAGTTTTATGTAGAACACTATCTAATTAAACAACAATCTACTCAATTTCAATCATTCATTTTATTTTCATTTAATGGTTTAAATCAATTCTTATTTTAATTTAATTAAAAAACCCACTTTCATCATATTTTTTAAAAATTAAATATCTCACAAACCGTTAATCGTTACGCAAAACGAAACATACCATCGCAACGAGAATTAAATCATCTTTCTATAGAGGGGCACTTCTATATACTTTCAATGAACTTTTTTTTTATTTTTTTTTCAATCACGTCTGAAAAAATCACATGTGATTTCTTTCGATGAACTTTTTTTTAATTTTTTTTTTCAGTCACATCTGAAAATATCACATGTGATTTGTATCACAATCACATGTGATTTATACTACAATCACATGTGATTTCTTTTGACGAACTTTTTTTTTCAGTCACGTTTGAAAAAATCACATGTGATTTGTATCACAATTACAACATGTGATTTGTACCACAATCACATGTGATTTCTTTCGACGAACTTTTTTTTTCAGTCACGTCTGAAAAAATCATATGTGATTTGTATTACAATCACATGTGATTTCTTTCGACGAACTTTTTTTAAAAAAAAAATTTCAGTCACGTCTGAAAAAATCACATGTGATTTCGTAAAATCACATGTGATTTTTTTAGACGTGACTGAAAAAATAAGTTCGAAAAAAAGTACGTCGAAAGTATATAGAATTGCCCCTCTATAGAAAGATAAAAAAAATACTCGTCGCGATGATGTATTTTTTTTCTTTTGACGATTAACCGTTTTCAAGATATTTTATTTTTAAGTGAAAGGTGGGAAGTGGGTTTTTTTATTTTGATGAAAAAAATGAGTGGCTAGGATTCACCCATTTGTTTTTTAAGATAATAATGTTCTATAAGGATCTCACCTCATATCTTTATAGGTAAAGTCGTGCTTGTAATGTTGTCTCCTCTCTCAAACCTTTGATTGCCTTTTTAAAAGTATATGAGGTTAGGTTTTGATAATTGACAAAAAGATATGGTGTATCTTTGTTTTGAGAAGAGAAAAACAATTGTAACGATTTTATATCTTATCTTATATACTATAAGATTGAGTTTTCCTTACATTTAATATGGTGTATTAATGATACAAAACTCAGTTTGTCTATTCCTCAACTCAACCCATGGTTTGCAAAACGCAGTTTCTGTATAGCTAGACTCGACCCATGCTTTATAGCTCAATGAATGCACAGGTTACTGAATAGTGGCCGTAACTGCCATTCAATATGCTAAGGAATTCCAAAGATCAAGGAGTTACATAGTATAATCATGAGCAATATAAATTACATATGCCATGCTTTGTCTTTCCACAATTAATCACCTTAATCTCATCTCAAATTTGCAACATGTCAAGTTCAAAGACTGTTGCACAGAACCCAACGACCCTTTTATTGAATGAATTGGAGCCGGGTGTCATGAGAACTATCGTGGTGATGATCTACAGGATGTGGGATGTCCATGCTGCCACTGGCCGATATCTCAACACCAACTTTATTGTGTCTGACACACAGGTATGCTCTGAATATTATGATTGACCATAAATTTTTGGATTCAATTGTTAACAAACCAATATTGCAGGGTAATGTGATGCATTGTACCGCAAAGGGCAGCATAGCTCATAATTTCCTACGGTTGAAAGAAGGTTCCATTTACTTGGTGAAGAACTTTACCGTTGTGCCCAATAAGGATGAGTTTCGTGTGATCAGATTTGCTGACTTTATGCTTGAATTTGATGGTGAAATCACAGTCTAGAAAGCTTTTCTGAAGTATGATGGCTTCACATGTTATCCTTTTCAGTTGGTGGAGATTGATGAGCTAGAACCTATAAACAACAAATACCTAATTGGTAAGGTTTAGTATCCTTTCATATAAAATATTATGCATCGTGATCCACATGAGTGTCAGCGTTCCCTATGAATAAATTACTTGCAGATGTTGTTGGCTATGTGACCAACGTTGGTAGGATTACTCAAACAAGGACAGGTTCAAAGACATTAGACTTCTATATGGCTAACTGCAGGTTGTATATATTTTGTTTGCCTGTTATGCTTGCGCCTTTATGGACAACTGACGTTATGTTAGTTTATGCCCAATTGTCATCAGGGGTCAGCAAATAAGGGTGACGTTATGGGGTGGTCTCAGTGATATGTTGATTGAGAAGAGGACATGCCATGTGGGACTGTACCCAGTTGTAATAATCGCCATGTCAGTCAAGCTTTACAATAGTAAGTCCTAATATGTCTTAAAATTTGAACAAGGATTATGGTAATCGTTTGTTTCTTAATGCTTGATTCTCTCCTGGCCGATCGACTTTACCTATCCAGCACCTCCTCAACGCTGATTGTTGATGATGCGAATATCCCTTTGCTAATGCGGTTGAAGACTGATGGTAGGCGAGTACCCATGATCAGTTGCTATTAAACTATAGCGATCTTTAAACGCTAACCATGTTTATGTATTATAGTGGGGTGTGATAAGTGCTTAATTACACATATCTTTTACCTCTAAAAACGAGCTTAAAATGACCAAAAACAGACAAAAACTGCCAAATATATGTTTGTTTTGCATTTGTATTGTGCAGGAAGTGGATATCATCAAAAAGACAGAAAACCAAGCCAAAATGACAAAACTGAGCATGGAAATGGAAAAGACTGTGCAAAATCAAGGCCAAAAGTCCACAAATGCCAAAGTCCAGTCCAATACTGAAGAATACTATTAAGTCAATCTTAACCCATCTGCTGGCCGGTGAAAGCCCAATAGGTATATTTAAGACGACTGTGAAGACCAGAAATGGGCCCTCAAATCATTACAACCGCCCAATTGTAGTGCGATTTGACAAAGACTGTGTACGACTTTGAAGGAGGCCCAAACCTAGCCTTGACAAAGACTGTGAAGACTTTGAAGGCCCAATCCTAGCCCAGTTACAGCCAATCTCAGCCATTGTACACACAAAACCCACTCCATAACCTTATTGGGCTTGAAAAAGCCCAATAACCAAACCTGTACCTTATTGGGCCTTAAAAAGCCCAATAACATAAGCCTAAACCTTATTGGGCCCAGACACACTCAAGTGGGCCCAATACAAGCCCAATGGGCCCAACACAAAACCCAAGCCCAACAAAAGCCCAAAATCCATTTTTATAAACTTTAGGGGCTAAAATTGCCAATTTTGAAACTTGTTTTATAAAGAAAAGGCAAAAATAAAACACAAGGGCTGGTTTTGCAATTTACCTTTTTCTCTTTTAGTTATAAAACAGCAGGGACCATTCTTGCAATTTGCCAAACCCTTTTAAATCTTTTGTTAATAAACCACAAGGACCAAAACCGTCACTTTCTAAACCTTGTTATAACTAAAAATCGGCTTAAAACAAAATGAAAAGAGAGAGAGAGTTGGGGGGGCATTCTTGCCTCTTCCCCAATCTTCTCTTTTAAACCCTGCAAACAACCCGTCCTTACCCAGCCTTCGCGCCAAAACCAAACCACCCTCCCCCATGGTTTTTGGCCAAAACCACTAACCCTAGTACACTCTACAGCCATCCCATACCCTTCCCCACTCCCCATTACCCCTATAACCTTTCCAGTTCAACAATACACAAAAACCCGTGCCCCTTCAATGGTGAGATTGTGTACAAGACCAAATGGAGGGCTAGGATTGAGTGTGAGGCTTCCTACTCTCACAGGAATCACAACCCAAGACAAAGAGAAGGAAGAGGGCCTCTATAAAAGAGAAGAGAACAAGAAAAAGAAAAAAAATCCCGTTTTTATTTTCTTAGTATAAATTTTACTTAAGTTTGCATTTAAATTATTGTACTCAGTTTCTTTTTAAGTTTATGTTGTATTAGTTCCAGTTTTAATAAAAGATAAAGAGTTTTTGTGTTATTGCATTTGTTAAAATTTGAAATATGAATTAAGTTGTTTAAATCCTGTTTAAACTTGTGTAAAAGTGTTTTAAAGTGATTAAACCTCACTTGTGAACATTTTTCTTAGCCTTATTTCACCAAAATCAGTTAAAAAATTCGATTTTTAGAAAATAAGGGGGTGTTTGGTTTAGCATGAAAATGGGTAAAATGGTTGTTGCCATGGGTCAAGCTCACTCAGCCAACTTTGGCTGAGTGTGTGGGCTTCATTAGGCCACTTTAATCCCTACTTTTAGTGTCAAAATAAGTTTTTTGTTCCCTTTTGGTTTCTGTCAAAATTTGAATAAGCAAACTTGAGCTTAAAGGCTTAAGCTGCTTATGCAGCTTAAACACACTCTTTGTGTGCTTGTTGTGTTGTTTCTAGCCACTTTAACCAAGCCCTTTTTCTGTCCCTTTTACTTTGACAAAATAAGTCAAAATTTTGGCTTTGCATTTTTTTTAAGAACCCTCAAGTTTAAGCCCCATTATCAGCTTGTTTAAACTCACCTTAATAGCTAATATTTTGAAAATAAGCTCATTTACCACCCTTTTTAATCTGTTTGAGGTTTGTTTTGACTAAAAAGCCCTTGAGAGCTTATTGCATAAGCTCAAAAAGCCAATAAGCTCACTGTGTTGCCCTCCCCTGGTGCTAGACACCATTTTCAGCCCCTTTTTTATAGCTTATTTTGTATTAAGCCTTAGGATCTTTTTGCTTTTCTTTGTAGCTTATAGGTAGCCCTTTAATTCCCCAAAATCTCATAGCTTATTTCCCCCTTTAGCTTAGCTTATTTAGGCATTAAAGTTCACCTTTTTCTGTTTTCTTTTAAAACTGTCAAACTAGCTTAAATCATTTCTAGCTTATTTTAGGGCTTATTCTAGGTTGCCTTAGCTTATTTAGGACTCCCCTAGCCTATTAACTGTCCCCCATAGTTTTCTAGCTTATTTGTTGGCTTAAACCCCAAAAGGAAAGAAAAATAAGCTCATAAGCTTATTTAAGCTTTTGCAGTCCAAAAGCTCACTTTTCTAGCTTATTCAGTGAGCTAAAAGCATAAGTGCTTTTACAAAAGTTGTTCCCCTCAAGCCCCTTAACAGCTTTGCTTCTTTAGCTTTTTGCTAATAAGCACTTTGGACCCTTCTTGTAATCGGGGTCCACTTCAGGGACCATTTGTGCAATTTTGTTTTTCATAGTTAACATTGTTAGTCCCTGTGGTTAGTTAGCCTGTTACCCCGTTTGTCCTTATCCCATTTCACTGTTAGTCCCCATAGTTAACCACAGTTAGTTTATTTAATTTAATTAATATAAATTAGGTTTAAAATTAATTAGTTTAATTACTTTTAATTTATACAGTAAAATTTGGGCATTTTTATATTTTTAGTCTTGTTAAACTTTTTCTTTAATTTAATTTTATTTTTTTTCAGAATTCTTTATATAACTTTTATTTTTTGGTCTATTTATATATTCTTAGTTTTAATTAGTTTTTAATCTTTAAAAAATTCATAAAAAAAAATCAAAAATTAATTAAAAAAATATTTTCTTTTTTTATAAAATTTTCTTTTGTCATTTAGTGTTAGGAAAAAATATAAAATTTATTATAAGCTTTATTTCTTATATTTTCAGTCTTAGACCCGTTTTTACCGGGTGCGTTTTACCGTTTCTTTTCGTTTAGCATTCATACGACCTCCGTTTTTGTTCTAGTTTTCTTTATTTTTCAAATTAAGTTAATTAGAATTTAATTTTGATTTTTAATTTAATTTAGCATCTATTTTCTTAATTTTTAGTATTTAGGTTTTCCCGATACCTTATTCTGTTCCCCGTTACTTTAGTATATGATTTAATTTTAGGATTTCCTATAACTAATTTTGTTTCCCGTAGTTTTTAAGATCCCCCAGTTCTATATTTGTTCCCGTTGATTATATTAGTTTTATTTCAACACATCACCATACTCGTCAAGTTTCACCTTATAAATCCACTTGAGAGCAATAATCATGGCACTGTCTGGAGGTGGTACTAATTCCCATACGTCCAGTCGATCAAATTCATGAATTTCTTCTTGCATGGCTTGAAACCAACAGTCTTCAGTAACTGCAGAAGTGAAGTTTTTTGGTTCTACTTTGGACAATATGGAATTGTAGAAACACCACAAAGCATCCGTAGCAAGCTGTTTCTAAGTGGATACCGGTCGAGAGGGATTCCCAATAATGTTATCAAGAGGATAGGAATTGGTCCATTTCCGGATATGTTCATGAGGTAGAGTGGATTGGTTGGAGTCAGGTATGGTGATTTCCCCAGATGATGAAGCTTCAGAGTGATATTCTAGGGCGAACACATTAACAAATGGTGCGTGATCATCTGCAGCAAACGGATTAACTTCTGCATATTGCTCACCTGCTACACCATGATGTACCGAAGAGGAATGATGATCCAGTGGTGATGATGTATGACTTCCCGATGGTGCGTCGAGATCAATAGCAATAGACACGGATGGACCAGTAGGTATGACCGGGTCTTGTGCTACATTAGGAATATGATCCTGACGGGTACCCGGTGGATTAAAATATTCATCAAACATGGGTTGGAATAACATCTCCAATTCTTTATTTGTGGGAGGTACATAAGGAGTAGCAGGAGCCGAATTTGGTACGAGCCCTGAACTGATGGGTCCAGGCGTCAACAGGTTATGAGCGGGTCCTGGACTGGATTGTACAGGAGCCATAATGACCATATGACCATTTGAGGACGGGAGCACACTTATAATCAAGAGATCTTATCCGAATTAAACCGTATTGATCTCATCATATTCACTTTTCTCCCCCTCAAAAATTGCATATGTTGTTGCCATTTTTGTTGAACAAGTGAATTAAAATACAAGCTAATGTACGTTGATCCACTTGTTGATCGAACGAGCATGAGAACTTATAGAAGTTGTTGATAAGACTGCTCGTAAATAAGAAGATTTCTCTTCTTTGAAATTAAGCTCACACTGAAGCGTACTACTCCTTCCTTTTACTTTGAGGAGCGGGGCACCTTGTGGGCCCTGAGGGAGATGTCAGCAGAGACGCATTTGATCGTTTGAGGAGCGGGGCCTGAACTAATGTGAACAGACGTCATTTTGTTGACATTGAGGACCGAGGCTTGAACTGCAGTGTTCAAACGTCATTCAACATTTTCATCACATTTGAATTCCTTGAACCCTTGGTTTCTGAGATATCAGTCTTTTCAGCAACCAAACTCTAAGTCTTTCCTTTTTGGGATTAAAAGATGTACCTGCACTTAAGTTAAGAGTACCTGCACTGACATTAAGAGTTTGATTGCATTCATATGGGTTAGTGATATCATCATTTGAACCATTTGGGGGTTCACTGTCAACTTTGGTTGTGCTGTCGGTGTGATACATCTTTCCAGTAGGTTTACCAACCCCTAAGAAAACCAGCAGCTTGAAATATTTAACTGTCGGTTTCCACCTAAGACAAGATCTTGGGTGTGTTTGGTTTCTCTCATGCACAACTGAAGACTTTATGGGAGAAATCTTTGCTTCCTATTGCAATCTGCCTACCTGGTTTCTGAGGGGGTCCATCATGAATCTTTTGTTCAACAGGTTTTGTTTGTTGTTTCTAGTCTTAGGCGCGCGGATTTGAACCTAGCATGAGGAATTCAACCTCTTTCAGGAATTTTGTTATACAATTATCATGATTTGCATCAAAGACACATTTATGACTTGATGAGCAAAACAAAGTGTTTGGTTGTTTTGTTTCCAGTTGAAAAGAACTAGAATTTAAGTGATCTACTAGCGACATACATTTGACATTTCCACAATCTACTCTTGATACAGGCAAATCCTAGATATTTTGATTGTTGCTCCTAGGATTTTGGTTTGCTACCATTAGTAGTTGTTTTTGTTGACTAGTAGTATGATCACACTAGGTTTTTGATTCCTATTTCTTTCTTGTGTCTTTTTCCTAGATTCCTCTAGATAGTGATTATGAGCCATATCATTTGAACCATCGATTCTTGTACTATTTCTAGATAAGGCCCCCCCAGGTGCTTCACTGTGATGAGGTTTTGCAAGCACATATTCTCGAACTTGGGTACGTGCGCGTTCCATTAGTAGATAATGGGATAGTGGGTGAGAGTGGTGTGTGTGGTTGGGTGTGTTGGGAGAGAGTGAGAGATAGGGATCGGGTTAGTGTGTGCGGTAGTGCCATCAACTTGGGAGGTAAACCAGTTTTGAAAAAGTTAGGGGTCGTTCATATTTTAAACGGGCCATTTTTTTCAGTTGTCTAACAAACTGATTGGTTTACTGTGGTGGTTGTAAACCGGTGTTTCCCCTAACGATTGATGGTTTGGTAAACTTAGTATCACCACTATTTCTTTTAACTTTCTTAATATTTTTTCAATGCTACATTCCGCAAAAAACCTTTTCCTCGTATCGGAGCTTTTAAATCAACACTTTCAACAGTCTTACTATTTACTTGAGCAATCAGTGAGTCAATTATGATCTATTCGTCTGAAATTCTGTTGTCTTTTTGTTGATTCATAAAGTTCTTTGTAAGTCTGTTTTAAATGCTCATTTTCCTTATTTAACTTCTCATTCTCTGCAAGTAATTTAGCCACACTACTTTCTAGTTCAATGTTTATTGTTTCCAAAACATCAATTTCATGTTTAACCTTGGCTTCATTACTTGCTTCCTTCACACTTTTAATTTGATTCTTTAAGTTGCAAATTAGTGTGGTTTTGGCCTGTAGCTGAGCTTTCAAATCATTTATCTCAAAAAATTCACAAAACTCAGGAGAATCCTGGTTTTTACATGGTTTGTTACTTTGAAAACTTTCCTCCTTATGTTGTATTGAAATTTCAAGTGAAATACAATGTTTTTCAAGTAATAAAAACCTACGTGAAAGTTCATTATACGTTTCTTTTTCAATCATTTCTTTTGATTTGACAAGCTCAGCTTTAAGCAAAGGAATTTTTGCTTGATATTGTTCAGCATCCTGGTCAATCTCTCCTCCCCTATGACACATATTTGTTGAATCAGGAGTGGTATTGCTATCAACCATTTCCAACAGATATGTGTCATACCTTGGTTCAGATTGATCAGTATGTTGTTGTTCATTAGCAAGGACATTATGTTGAGCAGTCAATTGTACCTCAGCAAATGGCACTTGGTCATCTACTGGTCTGATATCTGCATCCACCGCATGTGTGAGATAAGTCCTTGAACTGTTGCTTGTATCATGCTTATCTGACTTAGTCCCACTGCATTCAGTAACAACTAAACTAGCATCCAATGCTTTACCCGGATCAGCATCTAATGCACTACCCGTATCAATCTTGCTCTCTTGCGTCTGCATCTGTCTGTTATTCACCCTTCTTTCAAACTGTCTTTGATGACGTGCTCTTTCAGCAACAAACTTCTTAACATTCTCCATGTGTTGGATTAACTTGTCTCTGAACTGTTTGACAATGAATCCAGTGTATTTAGCAAAATACTCTTCTGTCATTTCACTATCATAATCCAAGAAGTACTGCCAATCGATGAACTTCTGAAATTGTTTGTTGATCACGCAAAAGGCAGTCATAGATCTATCTCCTTGAAATTCATCTTTGTCAAGTTGCTTTTCTAGTTGATCCAAGTTTAGTAACATTATGCCTGTGGGATGTCTGAACATCTTGTCAAAAGAGTGTCGCAAATGCCCGTCAAAAATCCAGTGATTTTTAAACATTGTATGGAAAGATACCTGGGCATGTGAATTGAAGTGTCCGACAAAGATTTCATGCAATTTTCCTTTGCTTTGTGTTGCATTTGTTGCAACTGATGCAATTCTCTCTCTTGAATGTCATCGGAAGCATTAGACATGATTGATTGATTGTGTTATGATAATCGTTGGATCGGTACAATGATTAGTGATTGTATGTTAAAAGTGATGATTGTTTGTTGGATTAGGTGATATGTTGTTTGATTGTGATTTGGTTTGGTTGAAATAAGTTAACTTAAAGTCGATAGTGAAACTTAGGCAAAAGGCAGTGAAGTTTTGTCAAAAGGCAGTGAAGTTTTGTCAAAAGGCAATGAAGAATCTTGAGATTTGATCAAAACGCAATGAAGAATCTTGAGATTTGATCAAAACGCAATGAAGAATCTTGAGATTTGATCAAAACGCAATGAAGAATCTTGAGATTTGATCAAAACGCAATGAAGAATCTTGAGATTTGATCAAAACGCAATGAAGAATCTTGAGATTTGATCAAAACACAATGAAGAATCTTGAGATTTGATCAAAACGCAATGAAATCTTGAGACTTGATCAAAACGCAACGTTGAGATTTGATCAAAACGCAACCAATTAAAAAATTGGGCAGAGTCTCCCTTAGTCAAAACGCAACAAAAGTCTTCAAAACGCAACCTGTAGTCAAAACGCAATCACCAAAACGCAACCTCAAGGTCAAAACGCAACGATCAAATCGCAACCTCTAATAAGACAAAATGCAGTACAATAGTACTATACAAAATGACAAAACGCAATGTACTTTATTCACCAAAATGCAACCAAGAATGTCTGATATTTGCTTAATTGTATACTAAATTACCCGGGATTTTGCCTAATAAAAGCCAATAAAAATGCCAAAAGAATAGAAAATGTGTGCTTTTGTGTCCAATTGTGCAGGAAAGGATTGAAAAGACAAAAAGAAGCAAAAACGATCAAAAACCGACAAGAAACGGGAAAAAGACAAAGAGTCAAGAGCAAGAGTAAAGAATTCAGCCAGAAATCACAGCCGGATCAGCCCGACTCAGTCAAAGAAAGAAACAAAGAAGTCAAAGACCCAAGATCAAGTCAAAGGGCCATTAGTGACAAGTGTGAAAGGTTTATTTGAAGATTTGAAGATCAAGGGCCAAAGTTGCCAAGAGTTGAAAATGCTTTATAAAGAAGAAAAGAGAAGAAAACAACAACAAGGACTGAATTTGCACAACCTCAAACTTTCTTTATAACTAGAATTGGAGCGGGCAAAGACAAGGGCTAGTTGTGCCAACCTTTCAAAGTTTCAAACTGAAACCCGCTTAACTCGCAACAGAATAACCTCCACAACAACATTTCCCGCCAAATTCTTACACAACCCAACTTCGTGAAATCCACACCCCCGCTCCTTTATTAGCCTTCAATCCTACTCATACTCTCTCCCCAATCACAAGCCAACACGTGTAAACACCCTATTGGCCATGCCACCTCACTAAACTCATCCAACGGCTTAAATTCTCCCACAAATGATCGACAGCTGAGATTGAAAGGAAGACTCTAGAATTCTTTCCCTCTCTTCACCTCTCCTCTATAAATAGAAGGCTTAGACATAATTTTTCAGTAGTAGTTTTAGTTTTAAAAATTTTACTTTGTAATTTTCCGTTTTTAAGCAATTTAAATCTTACTTTAAGCAATTAAGCTTTTAAGCTCTTGTAACCTCTTCTTTTAAGCTTGTACTTCTTTAATTCAGTAATACAACTCAGTTTACATGTTTCTTCATCATTTGTTTTCAAGTATAAGTCGAATTTAACCAAATAAGCTCTAAATAAGCTCGTTTGAGCTTATTGTTTCTAATAAGCTCAATTTTAATAAAATTTTGTTGTTAAAGCTTTCATTGAATCCTTGTAACTAATTTACACCTAAACATGATCACTTGAGATTGATAAAGTTCATTTTCAAGCAACAAGAGAGAAATAAGCTCTTAGAAGCTTATTAAGCTTCTAAGTTGGTTTAGAGGCTAAGGTAGCCGTTAGGGATTGAATTAAGGCTACTCATTCAGAAAGAGTAGCCTAAGTAGCCTGAGACTACAAAATTAAGGTTTCATTGATCTTACTTAATTTCAGCTTAATTTCAGTGTAACTTTTGCTTATTGTTTTTCATTTGAGTTCATAAATGCTTGATTATGCTTGATTAGTGTTCTTCTTATTCTGTTTTGAGTTTTGATTGTTTAGTTATCATTAGATCTTACATTTCTAAAATTTTGTCCTTCTTAGTGTAATAGCTACATAGAGTAACTATCTTAATCCTACAAATAAGCTAGTAATATTAGTGATTAAAAAGCTTTAGTAGTTTAAAATTAGAGTGTTTAGATAAAAAGAATAAGCAATTTTAGCTTTGAGATTAATTTAGACTCAATTTAGTTTTGGCAGTCTTGCATTAAGGAGTGTTTGGTTTAAGCTTTCATTGACTCTTAAAGTCAACTCTACTCTGTCAAAACATATCATACAGCTGAGTTAGGTTGTTTAACAAAGTTTTATACAAGTTTTAGAGGTTAGGATTTATTTTTACAAAGTATAGAGTGTAAAATCTCTTACCAGCACCAGGGCATATTTCAGTCATAAGAGTTTTAGATTTTAGGATGTTAAAAGCAATTTAGAGTGCAAGGTTGTTTAGAGCTCACTTAGGATCATTTAGTTAAATGTTAGATCTAAAATTTTAGCCTGCATTTCAGTGTTATACCATTTGCATCAGCAACCAAATAGACCAGCAACATCCATAGCAGCACAAGTGATTTTTGGCTTATTCACTTTTTGAGTTTCTCATTTCCTTGTGAAAACCTTGGAAATCCTTTTACCTAGGTAGATTCTAAGAAGATAGGGTAGCTTATTCTTAAAATCTCAGCATCTAGAGTTTAGAAATAAGCTTTCTAGCTTACTTGAAAAAAGCTTACAAACTGTTTCATGAAAACTTGCACTTTCTCATTTTAATTTTCTTCCTAAATTTGTTAAACATAGGGTAATTTTAGTTTAAATTCTTTTAAAACACATCTTAAGCATCATTAAACATCTTTTAGTTTCAACTTTCATCCAGTAATAAGCCATTAATAAGCCAAAGTCCAAAAAGCTTATCAAACAAGCACTTACTGTAACAGAGATCAAGCAGCTTAATTTCTAGCTTATTCTGTGGATTAAAGTTCATATTGCTTTCATTAAAGTTGTAGAGAATAAGCCCTTTAGCAAGTTTGTAGTTTTAAGTTTTTTCTGAAAAGCACTTTTTAATAATCCAAAATAAGCTGAAATCGCGGGGTCTATTTGGAACTTTTCTTAAAGTTCAGGGGTAGCTGTTTTCCCTATAGTGTAAATTCTCCCAAGTTCGCCCGCCTACCCTGTGGTTTCATTTCTTTCAAAGTCTACCCTGTCTTTTCTAGAATAATAAATAGAATTTAATTTTTAGTAATTAGTTTTATAAATTTAGGGTTTAGTTTTTAATTGAATAAATTAGGGTTCAATTAGGTTTTAGAAATTGGGGCTTTTTGTTCCATAATTTTTCTGCACATTTTTAGAGTTTAAAAACCATTTTTCTATATTTTTAAAATTTAAATTGT
>BQNB010165806.1:0-14179 GCA_026074375.1 Tanacetum coccineum | reverse complement strand
GAATTACACGATGTCTCCTATGGAATTGATAGCGTTGCTCAACCTCTTCTGCTCTTTTTCTCCTCTGAAAATCGTCTTCTAAAGGCCTTGTTCGCCTCTTGGTACTGTGAGGGTGAAGAGGTGAAGTGAGTGATGCCAAATGAGCCAAGTGAGGGCTCAATTTATAAGTATCGAATGTGTTACGGTGTAACAGTTATGAACACATTACGTCGTAACAATGCTGATGTGGTTTCCCATGTTCCAGGCTTAATTAAAGTTACGGCGTAACTGTATCGCCATGGTTACGCCATAATGATGACTCGGATACCCAATCCTTATTCAAATGATAGGTTATGGAGTAAAGGTAATGGTGATGTTACGCCGTAACAACTGATGTTAAGTTATTTCTTTGTTACTTTTGATTACGACGTAACTCCTGCGGGGAGGTTACGCCGTAAAAGCCTTGAATGTCATTACTTCTTGAATTTTACGTCCAAATCCCGCGTGTTTTGCTCAAATACTTGCTTTGCTCCTGAAAACTAAATATAGGCAATTAAGTAATGTTTTTAGATATTTATAACATATTTATAAACATTTTTGTAAGGAATTTGATACTAAAAAGTATTAACTATTTGATGTTTTCACTTACGTCGTTGGCATCGTCATATGAAAACTTTATAGAATCATTGTTGTATGGGAGGGAATCCTTGACAATGAAGGTTGTTCTGGCGATCCTGAATTCAAGGAAGTTGAAGAAAAGAACTGAAGGCACAAAGGAATAAACTGGCGACGAGTTATATGTATGGGGAAGGTCAGATCATTCAAGTAAAGCTCATTCTGGTGGAAGTTCGCGGTTTAAGTCGAGGAGTAGAACTGGTATACTCAAGTGCTTCATATGTCATTCATAGAGTCATCTAAAAAGATATTGTCCAATGAAGAAGTCAAGTAGGTTCGTAGGAAGGGTAAGCATGATCAGGATTATGATTCTTCTGATGACGAGGGCACGCCTACTTTGGAGACGCCTTGGTGGTAGTCGAGAATAATGAGATGACTGAATTAATAATGGATTCAGGTGGGTCTTATCATATGACACATAGGAAGGATTTCTTGTATGACTTTAAGGGTTTTGATGATGGTTTGGTTAAGTTAGGTGATAACAGGACATCCACTATCAAAGGGACAGCAAGAGTAAATACAGTTGCATGATGGATCAAGTTTTATACTGGAAGATGTTAGGTATGTTCCAGGGTTAAGAAGAAGTTTGATTTCATTTGGTACTCTTGGAAAAGAGGGTTATACTGTGAAGATGCAGATGGGTAGAATCAAGGTGATCAAAGGTTGGGGTTATGATGACTGGGATCAGGAATAAGAACCGTGTGTATACTTTGGAAGCAAAAGTGATGATTTTGATGTACAAAAGCTAGGAGGTTCAAAACAAGTTGGATTCAAGCAACTTGGTTCAAAACAAGTTGGATTCAAACAACTTGGTCATCAACAAGTTGGGTTCAAACAACTTGGTCCTGATGTTAAAACATGAGTCCATGGAGTACAAGTTGATAAACGTGATTGGTTTGAGGTGGAACTGCAGGGAGCTCAAGGGAATCGTAAAGCTGGGATTTTTCAGGTTAGTAACGATGACGCTGCAGTGGCTCAAAGACGGTTGGAGGAAAAGCAACTTGAAGAAAAGATAAACACGGACTGCTTGGTAAATGAGCAAGAAAAGGTACACCTTGGTATAAAGGAGAGGGAAAACATTAGGGTAACCGGAGTGCCTGGTCAAGCGGGTGAAGAGGATAATGTTGTTGAAAAAAAGAAAGTGAAGGAGTCTATTAAAGCAAATATAAGGAAATTATTGAAGTACAATGCCTGATCGACAAGGTTGTCCCCGTTTCGAGGTTCCAACACGAGGAAATGATGTTGAGTATCGATTATGTTTAAGTGTTACTCCTAAGGTGGAAATTGTAATGTAAATCGTAAGAAACTAAGAGCAAACTTAACATAGATTAGAGGTTTATGTGTACATTGTAATTTAAATTAGGACTAGACTATAACAAGGATTAGTTAAACTGGCATTGCAAAGCAAGGGTGTTTTCTATTTGACTTAAGATAGGTTTCTACCCCCATCATCTCTATAAATAAAGATGAGGGGGATACTAGTTATTCATTCTTCTTCCTCGTTGTAATAGCTTTATTAGGTTCTTAGTAAAGGTTTGGTACGGGGTATAACATGTGCATACTCTTATCGGTCATATATAGTCTCTCGTGTTTGCTACTTGCGCTTGATACAACTCGCGATCTAGCGTTCCATGATCGAACTTCGAGTTTGATGTCGTAATTATCCAACAATATGTTCTTGATGGAAGAGAGAGAGAAACTTGGTGTTATAGATGGAAGAGTAGTGTTATAGATGGAAGAGAGGTTATGGGAAAGAGATATATGAAGAATAGATGTTTTGGGAAAGTGAGAAAGATAAATGTTGAGATCTGAATAAAAATAGACGATTATAGTTACTTTGTAGAATTTTTATAATTCTTTCACTTTTTATTTGATGGACTTTTATATGAAATTATCTTTTAATATATAAAGCAATATAATCTAAAACCTAAACCTAATAAACCATAAACCCAAAGTGAATTTATACGGTGACTTAATCGTCTAACACTAATATTAAGGTTATTGCATCAAAAGGTTATAATCGTTTGAACTCAACGTATTCCTCACGTGCTTTTTTCAATTGTTTTATATAGAAGTCGACCAACAAAGTTTTTCCATCACATTATTTTACTTGTGATATATTCTTCCTTCGACAATCATTGAAGATGCTATTTCCTAATAGCACAAGTTTATTGTGGTTGCTTAATTAAATTATGCTAGATCGAATCTGTTATTTCGTTTAATTTGTTTTCGTACAAACAAAGCAACCGTCTTTTTATCTACAATATGTTTACACATCGAAAGAAATTCCCAATGTTATGGTTCATTTATAGCCAGATAATACGTTTTTTTTATGTAAAGGGTTTTCTCGATAAATATATTACTCAAAAAAACGATTCATTACAAAAAGATGTGATTGAATCCCACACATCAGTCCGTTATATAGACACAAAACGAACATAACAAGCACAACTACTTCAAAGGAGGATACTACTATATATAGATTACAATTGACTCAACACATCAAAGTAATCTATTTCTTTTTCCGATCACAGATCGTAATATCAAAATTATCAAAAATAACCTGACACTGTTCAAACATATCATGACTTTAATAGAAATCGTCATCATAAGATAGTACTTTTTTTCTATAAATTGTTTAGGTATAGTGATAAGAATGGATCACATTTCAGCTATTCAAAGGAATTAGAGATTAGATAAGTGTAAGCTTATAGAAAGGATTATTAAAAAATGGGGAATGTTTGTTATTGAACATAGAAAAGACAAAAATAAACGATTTATCACATTATATGCAACAATATTTTACACTTGCCAACTTTAAATAAACAAAATAGATAACCTAAAGAGTGAGTGTGTCTTCATTTGCATATCTAAAAAGTTTTTCTGAATGTTTCGAACAAACTAGTGTCTTCCGTATATTAAAGTAGATTGTAAAAGCAAAAGGTCATTTGTAGAGATATATGACACCTAAGGATTAACTATGGTTAAGGTTTACTCATTATTTACGATCTGGTCATCGATGTCATAACAAGAGATCTCATGTTCAACTCTCACTATGTATACATCTTAGGATTGGTCATGAAAAGAGTGTAGATACCCTAGTTACCTTGCATACATCTCCATGAATATGAAAAACCTCCCCCCGTTTTCATGTTTTATTTTTCTAAAAAATCTAGTATTTTTATTTTGCTTGTTAATCATGATTTCCGGCCTTTATAGCCAACTAATATACACGGTTTGAACCCACTAACACACAGACTCAAACCGGTATATATGTCTCAACATTTATCATGAACCTTCAAAAATATTTTACGGTCATTTATGCTTATGTCCAAATATTTGTTTCGCACCTTAAGTATATTTTGACACTCGCCATCCGGTGTTTATTGTACCTGTTCCTTTTTCCTAGTTTGAGTATCAACGCGACTAGCCTTTTATAATAAACATGTTCCATCTAGCGCTGTAATTATCATTACGCGTATGTAATAATAGGGTTGAGATAAGTAAACTCGCCAACCCATCGACCCAAAACCTACCATATTGAACACGACATAAATTGCCAGATAGGTTCGCAATAGTGACTTAGCTTTGGTTTACTATCAAGATAGTAACATTGCACATGTTTGACTACAAAGTCAACAATTACAACATTTGTAACAGGAAAGGGGGAGCAAAAGTAACTCAACTGTTCCACATTACAAATACTAAGAAACATAGATTGAGTGTAATTTTGTCCAAAATTCATTTACCCTTCTTAGAGCACTTCAGTTGCTAAGGTCTCTCTTTCTCTCTAGCTACTCTCTCTAGGGCCTTTTCTTTTAAGCACTAACTTAATCTTAAATTTAAGCTGATTCTCTAAGTGTAAAGATTAATCAGATCCTTATATAGACATATAAGTTTTCTTGTAAGAATCTTTAAATATCTACTAAAACTATGAACAAGATAATTGGTTTTAGACTTTTAGCATACAAAGTTTTATTATATTGGTGATTTTTGAATAGCATAAATTAGTGAGATCCATAAATACTACTAATATTGTTTTACATGAAAGTTTCTTTTTGTGTTATACCAAAACAATGAACAAAGCATTTGGTACTTAATAATAAGATGTGATCAAGATTAAGAGAGAGTTTGTTAATATCATGGACAAGGGGTCATTGTCTACTTTTTATAAATTCATCTTCTACCCACCTCTCCATCCATTTTTTTGCATTTTTCCTGTTTATATTTGTGGGAATGCTCTAAAAAAGTAAGAAAGAGAAAAAGTTTGAAACTTGATTAGTTTCTGGCCTCAATTATACATCAAGATTCATTTCTCAACCCCACCCATTATTTCTTCAAAGTACAAGTAATCAACAAACATATCTAAAAAAATATAAGTTAAGCTCATTTGTATGTAATTTGGTGCAAAATTCATGGCAAATTCTGATGCTTTTGAGCTTGATTTCAGCTGCATAGATCGATCCATGTCGTTTCCAGATGACTCCGCGGAGGCGGACATGTCTCCACAAAGAAAGCTGGGCAAGGGAAAGATCGAGATCAAGCGGATCGAGAACACCACAAATCGACAAGTGACTTTCTGTAAACGTCGCAACGGGTTGCTCAAGAAAGCGTATGAATTGTCTGTTCTTTGTGATGCTGAGGTTGCTCTTATCGTCTTCTCGAGCCGTGGACGCCTTTATGAGTATGCCAACAACAGGTACATAGATCTGCTTACTCATGTTTACATTAATTTCTTTGTGGGTGTTTTTTTCTTCATATGATGATGCTTGATATGATGACAACTAAAAGTAAAAATTAGGTCAAAGTATTTTATTTTTAGGGTTAGGGAAATAGTACATAACTAACTCTTAAATGAATGTAACTTCTAGAGAAGAATTGAAATAAAAAGGACACAATAATATCTTAAGTTATATGAGAGTTTTTTCATTCTTGTGGAACAAAGATTCACTTGTTTCTTTTACATTTTGAGTTTGTTTTTTTTCCTCAAAGAGATTTATATATTTTGTGTTGTTAAAGTTTTATTTCACTATTTATCTTTTTATGAATCTTTGTTTCATGTTTTGGTACCTACAAGATCTGTTGTTAAAGATTGCAACAAAAAAGTCACTAGTAAAAATGTTGCAAGCCAATAAGCAAAGATTTAGGAAGTGTATTTGCTGACCTCTGAGATCAGCTTCTCTCTTACCTTCATTTCTGTTTAAGAACTCTCTCTCACACACAAACACACACACAAAATGGTGTCAAGTTCCTATTGCTCAAGACTTGCATCATCTTGACAGTTCCTAAATGGATTGTCAGTTAACATCATCCAAAGCAAAGTGAAAGGACTCTGAAAAGAGATGTCATCAAAGCCTAGTAATTAAAGAAAAGAAAAATTAGTTTAGTAGGTTTTCAAATCAGTTTAAGCAAAGAAATATAAAGAAAGTATATTTATCTTTTTTAATAATCAAACATGTGTTTTATACAACATTTAAATTATTTGTATACCAATAAACTTAGTACAAAATAGACACAAATGCAATGGTATATAAATTAACTTGATGATGAACAAATTAATTACTTCTTCCATCTCAAAATTATTGTCAGTAAACAAAAACCCATTTTTTTATTAAAAAAATGAGATCACTGCACTTTTGAACCAATCAAATAACATATCTATCCACTAAACTCTTTTTTGATTGGTGTAATAAGAATTTTACAATTATTTTAGTACATCTCAAAATGAAAATGTGAATTGATTTTGAGACGAAGTAACTAGTATAGTATACATAAAAAGTTAAGGCTCACAGGTTATGTATGACCAACTATCTTCTGGTCAACGCCTCTTATGGGTATTATTCCTTAGGTCAGTGATAAGTCAAATTAGGGTTTTGACAAGAAAGATTCTACTGGGTACTTTATTGTATGTTAAGTTGTGGAAAATAAAAAATTTGGGTTAAAAAAATCTCAAAAATACCTAGTTCAATGGGTATTTTTTTCTAACAAAAATACCTAGTTTAATGGGTATTTTTTTTCTTGAAGGTCAAAATGATGGTTCTCACAAAAGACTTCAAATTTACTAGGGAAAAAAAGGGGATATAGTTTTTGAAAAATTCCAAAACTAAATTGAGTGGCTTCTTGAGTACATGTTCTTATTATATACAACTATATGAAAAATGATATCTCAGATCTTATTTTTATTAAGATTAGGTTTTCATTATTGAGGTGAAAAAGGACACTTGGTTTATGTCTCAAAAATTAGGGTTATGTCAGATATAAATACAATTGATGGATTTCCCTTAAGTCTCTTAACAAATGGAATGTTTTCACCATCTATTTTATAAAACCAACTTTTATTGACAATTAAACTACCAACAAAATATTAATAAATTCAAAAGCACATACTAGTCTTTCCTTTTGAATTTTAATAAATTAAAATTTTTAATACTTCCAGCTTTTTTAAGTTACTGACATAGTAAGTGACATCCTTTTCACATTTCCAAAGTTCTTCAATAGTGAAATAAAACACATACTAGTCTTTCCTTTTGTATTGTCCATTAAAGACTTTTACCAAGCTTACCATGCTGTTGAAACTAAAACAGCAACCTACAAACACACACAAGAGAGAGGTACACATATATACATACTACATACATAATAAATACATAATACCTCCGTCCCAAAATTATTGTCCATCTTTTTTTTTCGTATGTCTCAAAATTATGGTCAAACTACTAAAAATATTAGTTGTAATTGTTTAACTTTACTATATTTCCCTTAATAAAAGTTGATATTTACAATCTAAAAGAACAGATTAATTAATTGTCAAAGGGTAAAACTGTCTTTTGTAGAAACCGAAGCAGTAATTAATGTATTTTTCTTAAACTGTGTATTTCTTGTCTGTGGACAATAATTTTGAGACGGAAGGAGTACATACTATACTAATATCATAAAGCATAAAGTCAGTGACTTGCAACACAACAACTGTTAAATGAAAAGTGTAGATAATTCGGAAAACCGAGTATATAATTCAACTCATTTTCTTAAAGGCAATAACTTGCAACACAACCATTAAACAGGTAAAAAGCACTTAATTACCATCTCAAATGAGATTTGAACGCACAACATTTTGTTAGTGAAACACCCGGGCTCGTGATAAAGTTATCAAGTGCATTTCATTAAAACTAAATCATAAAGATTAATTTTTAACTATACTTTTACACTAGGCGAGATAAATATATGTTGTTCCAGAAAACCACCTAGTTCCGCGCCGTCAACCCATCACTTGTTGGTTTATTTGTTAACTATGAGATAGTAAGAAATAAATTCATTTTAGATTTATTTGAAGTATGTTACACTACAAAAAAATTGTGCAATCTACACATTTTTTTCTCCACACTTTTAAAGTGTGTGACTTTTTTAGTATATTAACACTTAATAATGTGTACACAATGATTACATTTATAAGTGTGAAAAAATTTGTAAAACATTAGAATTTTTACACTTATAATTGTATAAAAAAAATCACATTTTTAAGTGTGGTGAAATCTAAGAAATGTTTACATTTGGTGTGTAATTCATCTGTAACACCAAATTTCTTCACACTTACTCAATTGTGGAGAAATTGCGTGTTACAATTACTTTACACACTTAAAAAGTTGGAGAAATCTTATGTTTCTACGCATTTGAAAGTTTGAATTATTTTTTAATACAATTATAAGCAGTGGCGGAGCTAGAAAGTTTTGCTCGAGGAGGCATAGTTTGATCATTTTTAAAACCTACACTACAAATTGGTTCTTAGAAGGGGTAAATTACAAAAAAATTTAGAAATTTTTGAAATTTTCCACTACAATTTTTTTCGCTAGGGGGGTGCATGCCCCTTGTGCCTCCTCCTGTCTCCGCCTTTGATTATAAGTGTAGAAATCGTGTCATTTTACAGTTTTTTTTACGCTTATTAATGTAAACTAGGGATGGCAACGGGCGAGAAAAAACCCATAACCCATGGGTACTCGCACGTAAATGGGTGGGTAATCCTGTTATTTTTCACCAGCGGGTGGGTTGTGGGTGAGAATTTATACCCATCGGTAGGTGGTGGGTGGGTGACGGGTAATGCATACCCATCATGAGTGTACCCATTTAAGAACCCACGAGCGTACCAGCTTAAATACCCACAGGTGTACCCCTAAACTCATTTGTGTTAAAATAAAATTTATTATACTACTTAAATATTTGTGAGGTTGTTCGTATATATTTAATAACTACCAAGATATCTAGACTACACAGTAAACTAATAGTTATTTTGAGTTACAAGACTAAACGATAAATATGAAAGATCAAACTTTCAAAGATATATACATGATATATCTCAGTACATGTATGTGGTTTGGTGTAATGATGATTAATTTTTCTAGTTTCAGACATGTTATTATGTATTTTGTGAACTTGGTATTTAGAAAATTGATATGATGTCTTATTACCTAGTTTCATAGTTAATTTACATATCATGGTTTTATGATTTTGTTCCATTTCACAAACCCACGGGTTTACTCACGGGCGATGGATACCCACAGGCATGAGTATGGGTAAAAAGTTGTACCCATTGGTGGGTGATGGGTGGGTGGCGGGTGAGAAAAAAATCACGGGTTCAGGTGATGAGTTTGATGAACCCATACTCATTACCCACGGGTGTCATCCCTAATGTAAACCAATTTTTACACATTATTAAATGTTAATAAATTAATAAAGTTTTACACTTTTTAGAAGCATGGAAATAACAATGTGTAAATTAGACTATTTTCTAAGAAAAAATTTAGACTCGAGGGATAGAGCAAATAGATACTTGAGTATCATATTTAGGGCATTAATCATAGATCTTGCATAGGTAAAATATGCACACAAAGTAAATGTGTGAGAGAGAAATAGTACAAAAGATTGAGCCAATGAGAGATGACATCCGTACTGCCATGAAATGGACGGCTCTGATTGACTCAGAGTTTACAGATTTTGGATCCACGAGGAGGGTAAAAGGGTGATACCTCATTACATTATCCATTGTGTAATAGGTTATATACACGTGGCAAAAATCTAGCCTTAGAAAGATGTAACCAATCATAATGATAGATGTGTTGACAGCGTGGCAGACACAACCAATCAGTAGCTTCGACCAATTTAAGGTTTTATACAATGTGTGTTTATATGGTATCCTTAAGATCTCCGAGAAAAAGTGAGATTTTATTCACTTTAGTACCATTTTCTGTTTCCTTAAAATCTCATAAAAATCTTACTATTCAAATGCTTTTAAAGAGTACATCACTTCACTGTGTGTGCTTGAGTGTTACCTTCATTTTATCCTTTGTGCAAAACCAAGAAACAAGTCAATACAAGTAGTGACACATTTTTGCATCTATTTGGTTTCAAAAATAATCTTTTCCGCTAACTTTTGTGTCTACTTATCCTTTTAACTCATGCTTGGAATAATCATGGACTAGTTGGAGATAATTAATTAGTTGACGACACGTCGACGTGTTATGTTTTTGTGATGGAGAGGAATGTTTTATGACGATATAACATGATTTTCGTTATGAAATGTGACTTTTGTATAAGTTTTAAGCCTGCCATTATTTCAACGCTTGAGGCGGTAGACTTGATCTGGAATGACAATCAGTGACCAAATGTTCATAGATTGTTGTGTAAAAATACACAAATGCATATGCCTAGTTGAATTTGTTTATGACTTGATAGTGAAAAAGTGAGTTCATGAGTTCATATCTCATCAACATGTTTGGCAATGGTAGACGGAAAGAGGATAATGCGTATGTTGTATATATTGAAGTGGCGGGGTGTTGAAACTTGTCTCTTGAGTTATTTTTACTTGATCGCTTAGTAACAAAACGAAGAACGACATTTCCATGAGTCTTTTCTTTGTTTGAGAGGATCATGAATTCATGATCAATAAACTTTTTGTGTATACAACCGTTCACTTTAGCAAATTCGTAGATACAATTTTCATGATAGTAACATGAGAGTAACCTTATTAGATGCTATAATAGCCAATCTTCAAACTTCACCATTAAATATTCTGTTAATGTTTTTGGAGATGAATTGTCGAGTTTGAAGATATACCTAACAATGTTAGCTTGTGTTTCTTGACAGTTTTCACTTTCTTGAATGGGCTTAGTTCACTTAGAAATCATGCTTTCACTGTGTTTTTGTTTGCGCTCTCTATATGACTAGCTAGAAATCAATGGTGCACCATTAAGATGTAACGATAGAATCATATAGAAGAGCTCGTAATGTTAGAAGACAAATCTATCTATGACTGATTCATGAATTTCTCCTCTAAGCTGCTTTAAGTTATATGATGATGATGATCTTCGTCTTCTTGTTATTGCAGTGTTAGAGGAACAATAGACAGGTACAAAAAGGCATGCCTAGATCCACCTAGTAGTGGCTCGGTTTCTGAAGCCAATGCTCAGGTACCTGCTCCAAACTTATCTTACTACCTTATTGTACTAATTGTATGTGTGTTGCCGCAAATTATTGTTTTCTCAATAAGCTTTTGATAAACGGGGTGATATGTCATTAAGGGAAGATCTATATGGTAAAGTTTTTTTAAATAATACTAATACGTATCAGAATTATGGTTTTTTAGTAGTTGTGATTAAATGTTAAGACCCCAGATCGCCGCTGTGTGTCATAAACTGATAGCTGTTAAGATCGAACATGGTCAGTTTACACATTATTCCAGCATTCTAAAGACACATTATCGTGTTTTAACTACAGTATTACCAACAAGAGTCTGGAAAACTGCGTTCACAAATCGCAAACCTTCAGAATCAAAACAGGTATTATTCTAAGATAGATGTGCAAATATATACGCTTTTTATTCTATATATTAACACAATGTTATAACCTTTTGTGAGTATAGGCAATTTTACAGGAACATCATGGGTGAATCTTTGACGGACATGCCAATGAAAGACCTCAAGGGACTCGAAACTAAGTTAGAGAAAGCAATTACCAGAATTCGTGCGAAAAAGGTAGCTTCTTGTTATATTATTAACCTCTAAACCTTTGAAAGCTGTAATTTCGAATGGATTTTTATACTGTTTTGTTATTCGTATCGACTCATGTAGTCTTAACATATCGCCTTGATCAAAAACTGCAGAATGAACTGTTATTTGCTGAAATCGAGTATATGCAAAAGAGGGTAAGTACTTAAGCATTTCATCTGTAGTTAATCGAAAACCATATTCACGCTACTTTCTTTTAAATATAGTTTTCTGAGAGTTTCTACCTCCTAATAATGAATAAGTTTCGATCCCAATGATCTTTTTTTTTAACGCAGGAACTTGAGTTGCATAACAATAATCAGTTCCTTCGAGCAAAGGTATGTATATCTATCTCTATTTCTAACAGGAATGATCAGCTTAGTTCATTGATTAACTTTTGAAACGATTATTTAGATAGCTGAAAATGAAAGATCAGCTCATCACCAGCATATGAGCTTGATGCCTGGAAGTTCTGACTATGAGCTTGTGACACCTCACCAACCCTTCGATGGTCGAAACTATCTTCAGTCGAATGAAATGCAACCCAGTAATGATTACTCTTGCCAAGACCAAACTCTTCTCCAGTTAGTGTAACTGTGTAAGTACAAATCACATGTCAAAAACCCCTGGAATTCGAAATTATGAAACAATTTTCTTGATGATGAAAAGCTTTTTTTATTAATGCTACGCTCCTGAGCTCATTGCTTTTCATGCTTTCTGCAGGTAATAACAATGAAGGACTTAAGGTTTCTTGGTTGCTCGTTTCAACTGGCGAGATGTAATAACCTCATAATGTTTAATTAACAAGGAGTAGACCGGTATCTGTTTGATTTAATACTTATTATTATGTTCAAGATTGTCCTAACTAAAAAACTCTAAATATGTAGTTTGTGATCATCGTATTATGTATGCAATCTATCTAATATTTCATGTGAAGCAGCTTATATAATTGTCTTTCTTCTAGGCGCTATGAAGTGATTCTAGACGCCATAGATATTGTCCTTGCTTCATCTGACAGAAAGCGGTTTTAGACGATAACATATCAAGTTTAATATTTTAAGGTTTAGTGACTTCTTATGATGATTCAGTATATATACCCTTCTCTAATCTTGTGAACGCGATGTATTGTGACCGAAATTGATGCACCTACAATGTGATCGAGGCCGAAAAACCAAAGTTTCCTGGAGCTTTACTAGCTCATATAATCAAGGAACATATGGTAGCAAACAATGTTGATATATATCAACCTATAGATTTAACGTAGATACACAAAATATGAATAAGAGTAGGGCCCGAATTTAGTTATGTTGGAGTCGATAATTGAGCCTGGCCCCAAAAAGACCAGCTATAACAGGCCACGGTCAAGGTGTAATTAGCGGTCATCAAATTTGAGCATACACTATGAACTGTTAAATCGAGCATGGCCCTGGCCCGACAAGGGGTGAAAATGTGAGTATTGCTGAAAGATAATTGTTACCCTTTTGTTAGCTGCAAACTCTTTGGGTTCCGGAGTTTATACGTGAGGTTACCAAAGGTGTTTCAATCGGGACTTCCCATGCACCCGAAGAATAAAAAGTTGTGACATGTACTGAGATTAAGATTATCCTTTTATAAATTGAAAGATTATATTATACTATATTCTATTTGTCAAAAAAAATTGTCTCACAATAGCTACAGTAATGTCTCACAAAGCTACAATACCAGGATTAAAATAATAAGGTAAATATTATATTTTAATCAACTTGTAGTTATATGAACAGTGTTTCACAATTTTTTAATCATCTTAATAATTGGGTGAGAATGGATTCTCTTAACATACACATAACCATCCAATATTGTTTATAAACACAACACGTACAGTACCAGGATTAAAATAATGAGGTAAATATTATATTTTAATCAACCTGTAGTTATATGAACAGTGTTTCATAATTTTTTAATCATCTTTATAATTGGGTGGGAATGGATTCTCTTAACATACACGTAGCCATCCAATATTGTTTATAAACACAACACGTAGCTGTCCACATAGGCGGAGCCACTTGAAGACCAAAGAGGGCTATGGTCCCTAGGATTTTTCGTATTGACATAAAATTCCCTTATACTAATAAACAATTTACATTGTAAACCATAGATTTTAAAGATAAATAATGAATTGGTCATCCCAAGTTTTATAATTTACCCTTCGGCCCTCCTAAGAAAGTTAGGCTGGCTTCGCCACTGGCCATCCACCGCCCCCGTCTATGTGGTGTTTCAAGGTGTACGTGGAAGTCGAGTAGTGTATCCAATGCATCTTCACCGACATTGACTGATCAAATCCCACCAAATCCCCCATTAACACACACTTTCCTCTATTGACGTAGCTTCTTCCCACCGATTCGCCATCGCTTCTCCCACAACCAAACTTCTTTCACAGTTCTCTCAAAACCAAACTTAATCTTCGTGTTTCAATGGCAATTGCATTAAATCAGTTATGTAAGTTTATCAAACCT
>BQNB010165804.1:0-12875 GCA_026074375.1 Tanacetum coccineum | reverse complement strand
TCTTTCGAGCTAGACTTTTGCCTTGTAACTTCGAGTGACCGAAGCTTCTTTGTTTGGGTCCATTTAGGTGAACCTAACAATGGCCCATCAGATGGGTTGAGATCGCATCCAATAGTATTCTTCAATTACGGCTCCGGTTTCTTTGTTAATTTGTTGAGTTGACTTTGACTTTGACTTTTCTGGTCTTTGGCTTTGATTTGGCTTTGTCCTTCACAGCTTTTCCATTCCGTGCCTGGTTTTGTCTTTTGTCTTTTGGTGTGATATCCTTTTCCTGCACAACACAAGTGTAAAACAAACATATCTTTGGCAGTTTCTGTCTGTTTTTAGTCATTTGAGTCTGTTTTTAATGGAGAAAGGTATGTGTATTTAAGCACATACCACTGGGTCTTTGGTATCCTAGAGTGTCCTCATTTGACCTGGAATCCTACTTAGATAGTGACTATGCTGGAGCAAATCTTGACAGGAAATCCACAACAGGAGGTTGTCAATTTCTTGGCAGGAGACTCATTTCTTGGCAATGCAAAAAGCAGACCATTGTGGCTACTTCTACTACAGAGGAAGAATATGTTGCTGTTGCAAGCTGTTGTGGGCAAGTTTTGTAGATTCAAAAAGCATCTCTTAGGATCAAATTCCTACTAATATTGCTACTGCTGTCATTTGCTTAACATCTAATCAGAAGTATAATTTTTCTAAATTAATTTTTGATGGTATGCTTAGACATTTAGATGCAAAGAAGAAGTTTGTCATGTACCCATGTTTTATTTCCATCTTTTTAGATAAACAACTAGCTAATGTACCTGTACCTTTAGATCATTTTCTTGTAAATGCTTTAACAAGTAAAGTCTTTTCTTTCATGGTTAAAAAAGGTAAACATTTCTCAGGGAAAATCACCCATTTATTTGCTTCTATGTTGGTACAACCAACTGAGGATGAGGGTGCTCCTTTAGAAAGACCATCTAAAGCACAACCTACACCCTCTCCTGCTCACACTAGTGAAGTGCCTATTGAGCCACAGACTAATTCATCTCCTGCTCACACTAGTAAAGTACCTATTAAGCCACAGACTGACCCATCCCCTAGACCTTCACCTTCTACTATCATTCCTGATTCTATTCCAGAAAGTTCTGGTGGGAATCTTGGAGGTCATTCATCTAGTGATAAATCCCTTTTAGGGAATGAGAGTGAAATGACACTCCAAAGTGTCTATGATCTTTGTCTCTCTTTATGTGCACAGGTTTCATATCAAGCCAAAGAAATACAACATTTGAAGGCTCAGATCAAAAAGCTCAAGAAGCAAGCTAAACCTGTCATCAAACACCACAGAGCATGGATGCAAAGTGTCTCCTTGAAGCAAAGATTGACAAGAAAGAGATCCTCAAAGAAACAATGGGTGCACAAAGAGTCTGTATCCAAACAGGGGAGGAAGTTTGCTAAAGGTGAACCTTCAGTCCAAAGAGATCCTCTATTTGATGAGATTCCTGAAGATACACTTGATCATATGGAAACTGAGAATGCTCAAGATGTGGGGAGGAAAAGAGATATAGTGGGTGAAGAGAAGGAGTATGCTGAAGATGTACTTAGTACTGAAGATGTACTTAGTACTGACAAGGAGAAAGTTAGTACTGACAAGGAGAAAGTTAGTACTGACAGACCAATAGTTAGTACTGACGGATCCAAAGTTAGTACCGACAGGCAGAAAGATAGTACCGCTGAGCAAATTGAAGGTACTGATGACCCAAGGAAAGGTACTGATGATCATACTGAAGAAGGAAGTGTTACTCAAACTACTCAACCACCACCTACTTCTATAATATTTGGAGATGATGAAACAATAGCTAAGGTTCTTCTCAAGATGAGTCAAGCCAAAGCAGTTTCAAAAGAGAAGGAGAAAGGTGTAGAGTTGAAGGATATTAAAGAAACTGACAGACCTAGGCCTACTTCCACAAGATCACTTCTGACATTAAAGCCTCTTCCAACAATTGATCCAAAAGACAAAGGAAAGAAGAAAATAGAAGAGGAGGATGAAACTGAAAGTGAATCTGATGGTATTCCTGAAGCTGAGAAGAAGTTTAAACAGCTTGCAAGTGATGAAGAAATGGCTAGGAAAATACAAGAAGAGTGGGAAGTTAAAGAAGAAAGAAACAGATTAGCTGAAGAAAAAGCTACCGATGAAGCTCTCATAAGAAATTATGATGACATAAAGGCAATAATTGAGGCTGATAGACTTCTTGCTGAGAAGCTTCAAGAAGAAGAAAGAGAGCAATTTACAATAGAAGAAAGAGCAAAATTCCTTCATGACACAATTGCTGCTCAAAGAAAATTCCTTGCTCAACAAAGATTAGAGGCTATCAGGAACAGACCACCTACAAAGAATCAGCTAAGAAATCAAATGATGACCTACTTGAAGCATGTAGGAAACTTCAAGCATTCTGAATTGGAAACCAAGAAGTTTGAGGAAATACAAGCCCTGTATGAAAAGATTAAGAGGTCAGATGAAGATTTCATTTCTATTGGGTCTGCTAAAGATGAAAGACTGATAAAAAAAGATGAATGAAAAAGGAATTGATTCCTCTAAGAATGAAATGATCAAGGAGGAGAGTAAAGAAGAAGTCAAGGAGGAGAGTAAAGAAGAAGAAAGTAACAGAAAGAGAAAACTTGGTACTAGGAAAAAGATAAAGTCAAGGAAAAGAAGATTCATACAAAACATTTTTGAGGATGATAGTGAGAAAGAGAATGATGAGCTGGGATTATATTTAACAATAGCTCCAAATGAGGAAAAAGAAGTAGATTATGAAATACTTGACAAGAAGTATCCTATCAAAGAATGGAAAACTAAGTGTCTTAGAATGTGGTGATTAGAAGCAATGGACAAAAGCGATACTTTAGTATTCTGATGAGGATGCTTTCCATATTTGATAGAGATTATTTGAATGATGTGTATCTATTGGTGATGGACATATATCAAGATGAGATACCTGAAGGTTTTGATAGAGTACTTTGGGGAGATTTGATGGTTATGTTCAATCCAGATGATGAAGACAAGTTTTGGAATTCACAGCAGGATTGGAATATAGTCAGTTGGAAGCTACATGGTTCTTCAGGGGTACATACTTTAATAACTGAGGCAGGATTAGTTATTCATATGCTCGTAGAGAAAAAGTATCCTTTGAGAAAGAAAGTACTGTTGAAAATGTTGGAATTAAAGTTGGAGTCTGAAGAAGACAGTACTATGGCATTAGAACTGATTAGATTTGTCAAGAAGCAGATTGCAGAGTTAGAACCTGAAGACTCTGATGGAGATGAGAAGGATCTTTGAGTGTTGGTTTCAAAACCACACAACAAATGGTCATCAGTTCACCATGCTTAACAGGCATAAGAACTGGCTAGTCCATAAGCAAACGGCTTGTGGTAAAGACTTCTCAAATCCGTTTATGGTTGACAATTTACCAAAAATTATAGGGTTTTCAACTCACCTTGCTTCATTGGTGAAGAGTTGGCTAGTCCAAGATCAAACAGTTCTTGGTAAAGACTAATCAAATCTGTTGATAGCTGATAGTTTGCTAAAAACTATATGGTTTATCAATGCACCATGTTATGGCAATGAAGCATTGGCTAGTCCAAAAGCAAACGGTATTTGGTAAAGACAAATCAATTCCGTTGATGGTTGACAGTTTACCAAAAACTGTATGGTAATTAACTCACCATGTTTTTAAAATAAAGAGTTAACTATCCTAGAGCAAACGGCTACTGGTAAACCTAAAGGTGTGTGTGTGTACTCTGGGCGTCAAGTCTTTGTAAGACGCCTAGCTTTAGTAGCTAGCTTATTAGTAGCTTAGTAGTATAGTAATCCTTTGTATCCTGATCAAATACAATGAAAGGATTAATGTTTAGTAGTAACACCTTGTTCTTAATTATGATTGTATTATTTGTTATTCCGCTGGATCATGATTATGATATCCTAGATGAGCTAGATCGTGGATCAACAAGTGTGTAGGGGAAGGTTTAGCAAGGTGTGTGCAGGAAGCTTTGAGTATGTGTGTGTGTTATTTGAATTTCAATTTTGAAAGTGTGTGAGTGAGTGTGAGTGAAGTGTATAAAGGAGGCTTTGTGTGTGTGTGTGTGTATTTTGAAATTCAAATGTAAGTGTGTGTGCGTGTGTGAGTGAGTTAGGAGAATGTAGTGAAAAGACACATAGGAGCCTTTGTTTAGAATGTGATAGAAAACAAGTACAAGAGAGTACATTATGTAAAGGAATGTGAGTTGTCACATGTGGGTTTAAGCTTGGGAAGGTTGTATGTGGTGAACGCTTAAGGTTTAAGGCTTGTGTGATGATTGTGAAGAAGAAGATAATCAAATGACCGATTATATGGGTGAATCATATTGCCTTTTAAGAATGAAAAGAATTAGGCAATAATGATTTGGGAATGTATTTAAGAAATGAGAAGAATGTGTGTAGGAATGTTGGGATTATGTAGGAGAGTGTGTATAATCATATGTTTGGGAAATAGGGATTAACAAATGATTAAAGGAATTTTTAGTGGGGAGTGGTATGTAAGGGATGTGGGAGTTTGTAAAACATTTAATGTTGAGAAGTGATAAAAATTCAAAGCATAATTAATTTCCAAATAACACAAACTCAAATAGTCATTAAGACTTAATACAGAAATAATCAACAACGGACATGATCACTAATCATCTTGATGCAAACAAGCTAAGTGCTTTGCATCTCAAGTAAAGCACATCCTGTAAACGTAAATGACGCATTTATGCTATGTGACCTTTGACTTAGTTTTACCAATAAGAGAGTAAAACCTATTACGTGATTAGAGATAATGTAAATCTAGATTAAGGTCAAATGAATACATTCGTTTGATGGTATGTTGAAAGTATGATTATACTAGGTTTAGAAAAGTAGTTTTGGCCTTGGTTAGAGGCATTTGATAAATAAAATGGGTTGGCGTCTTGTTGAACACGGGATGACTTTTTTGTGCTCATCTCTAAGTCTAAACCTTGATTTGAGTGTTTCTAATAAACCAAATATCATATTCATACTTGTATTGAAAGATCCACATGGGTCGGGTAAGAGGAAAGATGACAAATTTAAACATGACAATCCTTAACAGCGGCTGGTGCACTGGCCACGGTGCTAGCGTGTGCCTAGCGCGATAGAAGCACTGTTATGGTTTTGGCAATTTTTGGCTATCGTTTATGATTTTAAGTGTTGCGAACGTTTATTTGTCATCATTAAAATATAAAAGAGATCTTATTCAATGTTACCTCAACAATCTCCCCCTTTTTGATGATGACAAATAAATTTCCGAAAGCAAATAAAATTACAAACATGCGAAGATGAAAAACGCCATTGATAGCTTGTGTCTTAATCTTGGCTTGTAATTTGGTGAAGCTTGAACGTTGTCTTCACCCAATAATTTAGTAGCTTTTCTTGTCCCCTGTAAGCTCTAGCTATTTGCTTTCTTTCTCCCCTTTTTTTCAAATAAAAAAGGCGGGATCTTGACCTTTCACTTGAAGGTGGATATCTTCGTAGAGGTAGAAAGTAGATATCTTCAAAAGTGCTATCCCTAGATCGTTGCTCCTCCTTGTTTCAAGGAGGGGATCCATGGGTCAAGAGCATTACCTTCGAGGTGTTCTTGGCTATAACAAGCAACAAACAAACACAAAACACCACAAGCAACAAACACATATACATGTTGAAGTCCAAGGTGGGTTAGCTTACCATTTGGAAACTTAGAAACATGGATTAGTACATACATGACAATAAATATGCATTTATATCTACTAAAATGCATTACATAAAATCATTCCATTAAAGGATAAATTGTACATCCATATTGAAAGCACTATACAAGTACTTTGCCATACACGCACTACTCTAGTACGTTGCACAAAAGATTAACGTTTCATTATTCAAGCACTCATAGGTTTCTATTTTCTATAAGTCATTTACTTCCTATTCCCCTTGTCATTTATTTTGATCTTTTCATCCTCTAACTTCCTGTTCATCTCGGAGATGATGTTAAGTAACATTTTTAGTCCATGATGAATAGACAAGAGAATCTCTCTTGACCTCATTCTTGATTCTTTGAGGGCATTCATCATATGGGTTGTATGCTCACAACATATAGAATGCTCATGGTCATAAAATCTTAGGCTTAGGGATACCTTGACCTTATCCCAAATTTCACTTTTTGTAATGTCCCCTAAGATAAACTCAAGCACTACCCTCTCATCACCTTCATGTCCTTTCATGGTTTCAAACTTCCTTTTCAACTTATTTGAGCTTTCCCCTAATTCTCATTCATTCACTGACTCTTTTGAGTTTGACATTTTCCTATAGTAGATGTTGCATACTTAAAGAGAGAGGAGTGTACAGTTTGTGTAAAGATGTTTTAGCAAGTTGTTGACCTTTATACATTATTAGGACCAATAATGTAAAAGAAAATAAGAGTTGGCTCAATGTTTTGAAAAACCTTTGTTTTCAAAGACATTTCCATAATAATTATGAAGAAGTTCTTGGAGATTACTTACTTGTTAAAAGTTTTTGATTTCTCCCTTCTTGTTCTTGATATCAATAGTGATTTTATGAAAATGAGATTTGGAAAGTATATATGGGTTTTTATAGGATGTTGAAAGGTTTATTTGTTGCTTAATGACCAAAATAGCATGGATATCCATGAGATCCAAGTGTTTAACCAAAAAGTACCATTTTGTAAATTTATGCAAGATTAGTTATTTATTTAAAGTACACTCCTCCATCACATCTTGTCCTTTTTATTTTTCTTCCTCTTCTTGCAACATTAATCCTAATCCTAGCCTAACAAAGTTAAATTGATCTTTTTTTAAGGGCTTCGTCAAAATGTTGGCAACATTTTTCTCTAAAGGAATTTTAACTATGGTGTTATGTTTCTTAGCTACATTATCTTTCAAAAAATGATGTCTTATTTTTATGTGTTTCGTTCGAGGGTAATCAATGGGACTTGATGTTAGATTGATAGTACACTTATCATCACATAGTATTGGAAGGTCATCTAACATAATGTTATAGTCTACAAACACTTATTTCATCAATAACGCTTGTTGACAAGCTCTTTCGACCCCCACGTAATCAGATTCGGTTATGGAGTTAGTGATGTGTTGTAGTTAGAGATGTGATTTTATGATTTCAAGTTTTAAATTTATATTTTACTGACTTTACCAAAAACAACACTTTAACGGGCAGTGTACTCGATCGGTGATAGTTTCGTAGTAAGTATGGTGTCGATCACTAAGAGCGAGACAAAACCTCTCAATTTATTAATACTTTGGTTTTCTAATCTAAGTTAGTCTAATCTATGCTAAACCTATGTTAATCCTAAATCTAATGGATATGGGGGAGTTTTTCAGTCTGAGAGACTGGTACCGGTTTTGTGGTGATTAAAACCAATTCAAGACACTAAAACACACGCAAGCAAATTAACAGAAGATAAAAGAGCGGTCAAGCCAAATATAAGAAAATTATATTAGCCATCATTAATCCGATTAGAATGTTGGTTTGTTTATTTAGTGCAATAATTTCTTATCTCGAGGCGGCATATCATTCTTAAGACTTAGGCGTTACTTCTTCCTAAGACCTAGACACGTAGAATTCTGTCACAATTAAACGCATCCGCATAAAGCATCCTTATTTTGATGATTATAATCTATCTTAGGGATTAAAGCAATGGTGATCTTGTTAAACTCTAGCTCATAGAGATTTTACCCACTTACTGCTTAATGGCAATTCATACACTAGTAGTCCACTAACCAAGTCTTTACCAATTAATTAAGAACGTACTCGTTGATCCTAAGGGTCACCTACCGGTCCAACTAAGCTCACTAATCTAAAGGCAAAGATAGGTCGTTAATTGTGATCCTATTGGTCTAGATGTATTAATCACAATATGGAGAGTCATCCCAGCATCTAGATTACTTGGTCCGTATCACTAGATCCAGTTGAATGATGGTGTAACACCCGCCCCGAGGGGCTTCGGATTGCGCAGCGGAAATTAGAAATTTGGTGTTACTAAATAGCATCCTTCACCACGATAATAGAAAACGACCCAAATAAGATGTTTTATCAAACATGTGTTCCATAATTATTCAGAGTTAAAATGCGTTTAGGTCCCACAGAATCTCAACCACCGTCTATTACAAACATTGAAAGACAATTGTTTTCAAATAAAAGACATTGATCTTAAACACAACGTAAGACATTGTTTTTGAAAGACCGGAACACGCAAATAGTCTTTCCATAAAATCCATCACACGCACGACACCGCCACGCCATCGTTGCCTTCAGCCTTGGTTGCCTGGGATAAGACATGTTTAAAATGTCAACAACAAAGTTGAGTGAAATTCATAGAGTTTAAAGTAATCAATAAGTAAAAACCTTTGAACACATAATTAGTTCTCGGGAAAACAAAGCAACAAATGCAATGTATAACAACTTCTTACTTTCAGCAATAAGCTCTTGACACCTAGCGAAACGTTCTACAAGACAATATGGCATCTACCTACCTCATCTCAGTTCCCACTAATCTCTAGTGAGCGATTATTGTCATATACCTACCTAATTTCTAAGGTATAAAATGTCCGTTACAGTGTGTTCACGCGCGTGGATCAGACCCCGGAACAAGTTGTCGAACCCAATGGATCGTATTTAATGCAAGCGTTCATCACACCTCACAAGGCAATTAAGGGTTCATGAAATAAGGACTTCGAGTGGAGGTAGGGTCGACATACTACTATGCGGAAAAACAATCCTCATAATCGGGTCCAGTGGCATACCATAAAATCAATATTAGTTATGATTATTATATAAAACATACATTTATCCCCCTCGCGGTCTTAAAAAAACAATTAAGATAGTTTAACAAGCGAGCTATGACTCCCATAACAAAAGATCCAAATTAATCAACATTCAAGACAAACGCAAGAAACTTCACGACTAACCGCGACCTAATATTAACATAAAAGCGGTAAACATGACCTAAAAGTATAATAGTTCAATATAACATACTTGTATATATAAATAACACATTACTATTACGTAATATACAATCAAATACTAATAATCTCCACCAAGTGCAACGCATAACAACCACCATATGAACGCAAACTTAACCATATTACAACATTTTGGGATAGTAGGTTGGTTTGCTGGTGGTAATAGGGGGGTATAGGAGTAGGGGTGGGGAGTGAAGTTTAATGCACAGAGGGGGGGGACGTGTTATATTAGGGTGTTTACCGTTATATCTACAACACATATGGGGTTGGGAGCGGGGGGGGAGGGGGGGGGGGGAAGGAGGGGCGGGTTATTAAAGGTGTCTTTTGGTTTGTATGGAGTTGGCTTTTTGGGTAGTTTGGGGGGTATGTAGGTTTTGGGTGGGGGGGGGGGGGGCGGGGGGGGGGAGGAGGGGAGGGGGGGGGGGGGGGGTGATAGTGTGGTCTTTTTTAACCTAAAAATTACCATACCGTGACTCGGCCCATTAAAACGTACGTTTTTTAGGAGTTACAAGGCCACCTTTATATAACAAAAACGGACCTTAAAAACATCCTTATCCATTATCAAAATCGAATCTAAATTTCAAAAATTTCTCGACGGCTATGATCAAGTCAAACTTTCTGTCAAACCTAAGTCATACCAAAACTTAATTTTTATAAAAAATCAAAGAACAATGAAGTAAAAAAAATACAAGGGAAGAAACATATTTAATCAAAGAGATGCCTCGATCAATCCCACCATTCCAACATGTTTAACTAGCCTAAAAACATGTACCAAAACTATCAAACAATATGAGTCATAACTTGAAATACATCCCAAATTGAATTATTGCCTTGAATCATCTAGCTACAATCATAATATACATAAGTATGAACTATTTTATGGGGGGTCAGAGGGGGGGAGCAAAACAGGTAGTTAGGGGGGGGGGGGGGGGGAATATGCGGGTGGCAGCGGGGGGGGGAAGAGGGCGAGTGCGGGCTTGAAAGGATGTGTGTTGGGGGCTTCGCCCCCTTGACCTTGGGGGGGTGATGGAAATGCGGGGGGGGGGACTCAAGGGGGGAGACCCGAAGAATCCTCAACTAGTGGTCCAACAACCACTCCATCCACCTCCTACTATCTCCCAATACTCCCGGAACACGCGCAATTTCCGCAGATACTGACCACAAAAACCTTTATATCAACAACACCAAGCCTTCACAACGACCCAACAACCCACCACTGCACACCCCCAATATCCTCGCAACACCAAGCACCAATCCAAACACACAAACAATCTTCAATACTAAGTGGCTGTAAAGATTTATTAGTAGGGATTTGTAGCTCTTGTACAAATATTAATACAGTGTAAGATTGATTGTATTGCATTTAAATGCAAAAAATCAATGAGTGGGGGGTTTGTTTTGATGTGGTAGGTCGATGAGAGAGGAGGGACAAGAAGCAAGGGGGTGGGGGGGGGGGGGGAGGGGGGTATTTTGTAAAAAGGCAAATATGGACTAATAAGTCCAAAATACACTCATACCGCAGTTACCCCTATATTGGTCACTAAATCTACCCATCCAATCTCCAATCCCTTTCCCAACCGTCTAATACACCCACATTTATTACATTTAATAAAAATCTTCCAAATACAAGGGTCACAACCACATTGTATAGATATTTTAAATCCGTCCCACTAATATAGTTTTATAAAAACCATTATTAAAACAAACGTTAAACATATAAAACATATACCTATAAAACACGGTTTTTTTACAAAAAACTCGGGAATGACGTAAAATACATAATAAAAACACCGCTCAAGTCCACGCTAACAGTATGGTCGGAGCAATATATAAGTTTTTTATTGACTTTCCTTAAATGCTAAAAACAAAAAAAAACTCATCCATCAGATTGAAATTACCTATCAAAGGAAATTTCTATCAAACTTATATAATAAAAAACAAGTGGAGGGGATGGGGGATTGGAGACCACTACTATAAAAATTTAACGTAACTAAAAAAAACTAACTAAGCTATGGTGATATACGTTTGACCTTTAAAACTCTTCGGGTTTTGTTACATTCACCTCCCCTCCCTTTAAGGAGCGCCGTCCCCCGTGTTCATACTCGACCGATTTCCGTCGCTGTCATATCCTTACTAAAAATAGACTACGAATACTTCATCTTAATCTGATCCTCACCGTTCCCAAGTAAATTTTGACCTCTATTCGATTCCAAACGAACCGTTAACAATAGGTAACCGACTCTGCTTAAGTCGCTTAACCTCTCTATCAACAACTTCCACTGGCTTTCAATCATGTGCAACTTATCATCAAGTTGAATCTCATCCATCGAAACAACAACATCACCTTCCGCTAAACACTTCTTAAGATTTGAAACATGAAATAGTTACTATGAATTATCCCTTCATTTCTATCCTGTAACACCCAACGGTAATGCTATAGACGCCAGCACTACTAGATTATTGAATGGCCCAATGTAAACGTGGACTCAACTTTTCGCGCTTCCAATCCTTAACAGTTCCCTTCCATGGCGATACCTTAAGCAATACCATATTACCAACTTCAAATTCTAACGGCTTAAGTCTCTTATCTGCATAACCCTTCTAGCGACTACGAGCAGCTAACAAACAGTTCTTGATCTGGACAATCTTCTATGTCATATCACGGATCAATTATGAACCGGTGAGTCATCCTTTGGCCATGTACTCTTGAGCTTTTGAACATGAGATAGCTGTCAACCAGGATTCTCTCCCGTTGCTACTTTCGTTGCTACAAAAAGTCAAAGTTTTATTCCCGTAGGGAATTTGAACAAGTTTCTCATCGCACACGATCACGGCGTGACATCTTCTTAACCAGTCCATACCGATAATGACATCAAAACTACCCAGTTCTACGGGCATTAGATCTATGTTAAACGGATGGTCTAAGAAATTTAAAGTGCAACCTCGTATAATAGTGTCTATCCCGACTAATTTCTCATCAACTAATTCGACATCATAACAATTTTTTAATGGAGTTGGGGCGATGTTTATCAAGGAACTAAATGCAGTGGATATAAAGCTTCTATCGGCACCAGTGTCGAATAAGATAGATGCATAGTGGTTATTTAAGAGGAACGTACCCGTGACGATATTGGCATCAGGGTTTCCCGGTGCATTTCCCCTCTTTTCTGCATTCCCAACTACATAAACCCAGCCTTGTGCATTCCTATTTCCTCTATCTTTATTCTTCAGCTTAGGACAATCTCTTTTGAAATGTGACTACGCGCGAACTCACCCCTTTTTTATTGTGTAAATAAACATAAACATATATATATATATGTAAATGTATAAAAATACACAACAAAGGTCAGAACTCACGAATTCAAGTAAACCGAAAGCAGTATAGAGTGTTCCCGGGTCGTTATGTCCCAACGAGGCTGGAATGGAAAATCGATAGACGATTGATGATTGGTGTTGAATATAACAAGGAATGATTGGGAATTAATACTGAAAGCAAATGCACATAAAAATTACACAAAGATCATAAGCTGGAACAAGAATCAAAGCCAGCAAAGGCAAAACACTAAAAACTTTTACACTAAGGCACAAATAAGCTCTAATAAGCTTAAGACAGACAAATAAGCTAATCTAAATCTAAATAAGCAAATTAAGCATGCAATTAAGCTAAATTAAACAAGAGAAACACAACAGTACTAACAACAGTACTAACAGTATTAACTACCAGTACTAACTTAGAGTTAGTACTGCTAGTTATAAGTTAGTACTGTTAGCTAAAGGTTAGTACTGCTAGGCTAATAAAACTCAAAGAAACAATAAATAAGCAAACACGCTAA